>PKQL01000177.1:0-60259 GCA_002916455.1 Penicillium sp. CF05
CTATCGCAGTGGGGAAGGATAATAGTGGGACAAGTAAGAGACGGAGTGACACAAGTAAATAAAATGTGTGACGTTGAGTCCCCCCCCATATATCAAATCAAGGGTTAAAGACGCTAAGAGCAGAAGTTTAGCCCGAGGTTGAAGCGGTGATAGAGTGATAGAGAGCGATAGAGATAGAGATAGCGGGGCAAAAGACTCGAGAGACACATGTAGTACGGAGTACAGGGGACCAGGTACGAATCGGATGTTCAGTTCTGTATAGTTCGAAACTAACAGAGAAGGGAAAAAGCTGTGAGGTGCAATTAAGCCGGGGAGTGGGGAGCTGTGTGAATCATCCATCGCCAATCACCGCCAACAGCGGACGCACGTTGTTAACTTACTGGTAGCCACTGCAACGGAAATATACCGAGTACTGCTATTGTGTGCCATAATTTTACTTTTATTTTACTTTTAATAGATTAAATCAGAGTATTCGTACATATTTAGTCTATCTTAGTAAGTTTTATTTAGTACACGTTAGTAAAAGTATATTGTTCTGAGCTTCCTTTCTAAGATATCTTCTATGATTCTGCCAACGTTCTCCAAACTATATCTACATATGTACATACCTAGGTACACCCATAGATGTATACGGAAATCATTCAAATTTAACTTTTTCATTTTCAGTATACCAGATACAAAGACTTCAACAAGGGAACTAGGAGTATATCCAAGACACCCGAGGTATCATTGCAAATCTCGACTATGTTCAGTCGCATGGAAAACTCCACACTCAGCAGGAAATGTACAAGATGGAGTTCCTTACAATTCCATGTAGACATGAACAATAAAAAAACAACAATGAACACAGACATAAACGAGGTGTGTGTAAAAAAAAAATGAAAATGAAAAAAAAGGCGAAAACAAGCTATGCAGCTGAGACCAGATGCGCGGGATATATCAAACAGAGATGACCAAACCAAATCAAAGCCTGGCAGGCTGATTAAGGGGGGAAAGAGAAAGACAGGAAAAGAAAATAAAGGTGTATAGGACAATAGAGACATGAAGTGAAGGTCCATCGCGCCGGGAATTGGAACATGAGAGACCCGAAAAGAACGAATGAAGTCGGCGGTGGTCGAGATAGAAAGAGCGTGTGGTATTGTGCAAGATACAAAAACAAAAACATAAAAGGAGATGCCGAGCTTTTGGAGATCAAAGATTATTGGAGGAAATCTGAGTCAGTCGGGCCATCAGAAGTTCTGCGCGATACCGGCATTCCCCTGTCGTGGATAAACACCGGGGTTCTCGATGCGGGTATTGCGGCGCGCCTGGACATCACGGATCACAGGCTGATAGTCGTCTCCGCCATAGGCTCCGTGTGTGTTGATGTCGCCGTAGTACGGGTTCTCGCCGTAGTAGCCAGCGGAGGGGTGGACGGCGGACATGTGACTTTCCTCTGATGCGTCGGAACGGTTGGCTGCGGAGTAAGCGGAGGATGCATTGGAGGGGCCACGGTGGATGTCGCCATTGCGGTTGTTCGCAGCCACTGGGGCAGCACCTAGCACGCCGATGGGTTCAACAATCTCGCCAGAGTCGGGCCGGGCGCCATCGGAATATTGAACGGTGCCTTCGCTGGGTGTTGCGGCGTGGTGATAACCGGGGCTACTTCCTTCCGACATGGCCAGGCCACCCATTCCACTGGAGAGGTTAGTGGACGCCTTGCGCCCAGCAGAGGTGGTTCCCCAGCCGCGGTAGCCGGAAGATTCGTCATCCTTGGGAACCACGACGCCTCCGATACCGGGAAGGGTTGGGTCGTTGTTCGGGTTGAATCCGTACTCCTCCACTTCTTTGCGACGCTCCTCCTCGGCCGCCTTGTTCGCCTTACGCTTACGCCAGAAGAAGAGCAGCGCCAAGATGATCAATGCTACTGAGACAACCGGAACAACAACTGCGACGGCAATTGTGCCGCTAGGAGAAAGACCGCCGGATCCTGCTGCTGTGCCGGAGGTTGCGAGCGCGGCTGAGTCGGTTGCGCTGGAAGAGGTGATAGACGTGGCACCGTTGTTAGACGCTGTTTGGGTGGACGTGACAACAACTACGGTAGTTCCTTGTGTCGATGTAAATGTTGTCTTCTCATCACTTGAGGTGGTGGATGGTGCGGTTGTAGTGGAAGAGGTGGAAGAGGTGGAAGAAGTGGACGAAGTGGACGAAGTGGAAGTGGAAGTGGGCGAAGTAGACGTAGACGTAGGGTCGGGGGTCGACGTGGTAGGCTCAGGCGTGGGCGTGCTACTAGTACTGCTCGTGGTGGAACTGGCGGTAGTCGGTTCAGTTGAACTAGAGGTGGTGGGAGCAGGCGCAGGCGAAGAGGTCGTTTCGGTAGAGGAGGTCGAGGGTTGGGCGGCAGATGTTTCACTGCTGGTCTCAGGAGACCCTGAAGTCTGTACAACAGGTTCCGCGGCGGTAGAAGCGATAGCTGCAGCAGCAGCGGCAGCGCCTTTGGAAGGTGATAAAGCCATCTCAATAGCAATGTTGGTCAAAGTCGGTCAAGAATAGGTGATGTCCGGTAAGGTTTGCAGGCTGTTGGTAGAATCGATGTGATCCTGAACCGGGCCGTTCGGCGAGTTTTGAGATTGAGGAGACTTCCGGGTGCGGAAAGAATTTCGGGCTGAATGAGACCGGGGTGTTCACAATTTCGAATCCGAGTCGATAGATTTATTTAATGAGAGACTGCGATTTGAACGCGTAAGGAGAGACGTTATGGTCGGAGTCTCAGGGGGAAATCGACGGTATCTCAGGAACCGATCGGAATCGAAAGAAGAGAAGAAGAAAAGTGAAGGATAGAAAAGAGAGAAGAACGAATACAAGATACTCACAATCTCTCGGGGCCGAATCTAGCAGCCATGAGAGAGAAGTTGTGTGGAAGAGTGAGATTGAAGTGGGAAGTGGAGATTTCTTACGATTGCGGCGTATCCGCATTCCTAGTTGTATTAATAGATACAGATAGATGCACTTTGATTTTCCAAGGTTGCTTATAATTGACGGTTGTAAAAAAGTACTCCGTACATAGTCCCCTAATTTCATGCTACGCTTGAGTTGCAGTTGCATTGCAACAAACATGATGCTGTTTCTGGTAATCCCTTGATCCGGGCAAACCCCTGTAAGTGTACGGAGTAGGACACTCTAGTACTCTCTGATGCTCCCTAATACTCTAGTTGGGTATCTCTCTAATATTCTGAAAATCTGAAAAGATATCCCCGAGAATAATCCATGTTCAATGCCAATACATTTTAAATGTTAGGTACTACTAGTATGTGTTTATTATTCGGTACCGAGAAAAAAAAATAGAAAAAAATAGAAAAAAATAGAAAGAACCGAGCTGAGAGTAGCCGTGGGTGTTAGCCTCCAGGGCTGGGAGTAAGGAAGCGCCGAGGCTGATTTCCAAGGTTATCCAATGGATACTTCCAAGATTCTCTTATACGATTCCACTTACTTAGGTACTTGGTATTAAAAAAAATCAATGATGCAGAGTGTACTCAGTTGCCACATCTCTCTGATTCTCCACTTCAACGGTTTTAACAATACTGTACGAAATATGTTTACTTTAATTTTTTAAAAAAAAAAAAAATACGATCGGCGTGGATAATCTTGTTTCCTGCGTCTAGCCCATTGGCATATTAGCTCTCGCCCTGCCCCTGACTGTTTCGTTAGCGCTCGGCCCGATTTCCGCGTAACCCCCAACTCCCATACTCCGTACAGTACGTAGGTTCCTGACCGAACGCCCAATTGCGACAACATACGGAATACAAAAGATTCGCGCTATGCTCCAAATCTTAGAAGATTTCAAGTAGAACTACGGAGTACTGTTTTCTACAAGCAAACCTCTAGCAAGGTCCGAATATATACAGCCCAGAGACCGGGCAGAAGAAATGAAATTTCAGAGCGATCATGGGAGACAAATCCAACCATCATCTATTTACGCCATTGATAGCAGATTCCAGACAAAAAATGATAACGGAGTAATGAATACAAAAAAAGGGGCGATGGCCATCACCCCAAAAGCTCAAGCACCGGGGAACCCAGATGAGAAACAACAAAAAATCAAGTCATCACGTGCTCTTATACAAGGTACCAAAACAACAAAGTCGTGACATTGGGAAGGACAAGCCGCTTCCTTATGTGTTGTTCATATCCCACTTCGGACGTAGAGTGGCCATCATGTCGTCCCTAGTGCCGACCGCCCCGGCCGGCAGACGACTGACACGGTAGTTGCCCATGCGGATATTATTCTGGTGGTGAGAAGAGACAACAGTCCGAGCACTGCGGATACTTCCCGCATCGCTACCGGCACCCTCGTTCTTGAACCGGGGCGGAGGCACAAAGTCCAGGTTGGTGAACGTGCCGGACTTGCGCAAGGCGTAAGGACTGGGCATGACGGCGAGCTCGTCAAAGGCAGAGGCCAGTGGCGTGTGGGCACGCACACCAGGGGTATAGGGGCGTACTCCACCCGTGGGTGTCTCAGGGCGGCCCGCACGGCGGTCTTTGAATCCATTGCCCGGGGCAAAGTCCATGGCAGTCATGAGGGAGTCGTCCGTCAACATGTGAGGAGTAGGCAGGACTTGCAGCGGTGAAGGGGGTGGAATCGGTTTATTGGGACCCCGTGGACCAGGCATACGGCCAGAGGCAGATGAGAAGGCACGTGGCCCGGGCATGCCATTATAGCCAGCAGAGTTGGTGGCCATGTGGCGAGCGGCTCCCTGGAAGCGTGGGGGTGCGCGAGGCGGCGGTGTCATCGCGCGACGGGTCATCGGCTCGGCGAATGGAGCAGCACCATGAGTGGCATCATAATACTCGCCAGTAGTTGGGTCGTAGATGAAACCAGCATTACCATCACCCTCATAGAACTCGGGCCCGAAGTCCTCGTAGTATGTGGGCTCCTGGCCGTTCTTGCTCTCATCGAAGTACTCCTTGTAGAAGGAGCGAATCCGATTGGCACGCTGTTCTGGGTTGTCGGCGGGATCCTCTGGGGGCAACGGGCGCAATCCGAGAGTCATCCGGCGGGTATCGCGGCGGTTATCATATGCCGCATCCAGATTCTGAGGTTCCTCCGGGAGTTCCGGATGCTTGTTATCGTGGCTTGGGGCATTATGTTGCTGTACATCTTCCGTGCCATGGATGTTGACCGTAGGGAGAGTGTATTGTGACTTGCGGTCATCGCCATAATCACTACTGGTAACAACACTGGCCGGCAGGGAAATGCGAGGAAGCTGCGATGCAGGAGCCTGGTCATGGTCCAAGTCTCGTGATTGCGAAGGCTCAGGCAGCGGGAAGTTGAGGCGCTCTTCATGCTGGTTGTTATATGTGTTGCCGTGTGTATTGTCTAGTCCGAAGTTCAGGCCCGAAGAGGAATCCAGATGGGGCAGGGGCTCTGACGAAGGAATCCGATTGGCGTTGGGGCTTCCAATAGCCATGCCAGGTTGCTGTGCGGCAGGTGGATGCGTAACTCCGGGAACTTCCCCAAGGTAGTCATTGTGCTGGTCCGGACTGCGTCCGTGCGAATCGACAGGGGAGGAGTACAGCGGCGGGGATGAACGAGACATCCTCTGCGCATTCTGGAGAAGACCTGAATTGCCGTCATCGGCACCTTCGAATCGGGTACCCCTGGGGTACGACCGAATGGAGGCAGTGGCCGGGCGGTACTTGTCATCATCTATTGACATGGAGCGCATAGAGTCCGGGGAATTTTTCAGGCCCGGGGGCATCAGATAAGGGCCCACATCAAGAGACAGTCCTTTGGTATGGGCTGGTTCTGACATCGGGGGCATTCCGGGACCTTTCCTGGTTGCAGGCCCCACTGTATCCATTCCAAAATCGAGAGATTTATGTTTATCCATTGCATCTTCCCGCATAAGCTTCTTGACATGTCTCCGGTGAAGCACAATGAGGACGACAATAGCACACAGAATGGGAACACCTGCACCTAGCACGACGGGCAAGACCGTCGTTGTCAGATTGCTGGTGGGCTTTTCACCCGTGACCGTGGTAGATGATTCGGCCCTTGCCACGAGTGATGGAAGCTTGGTGGCTATAGAGGAGGGACTGGGGACCAAAAATGGCAATCGATGTGGAGGGATGACATCCCGAACGTGGTTTCGCATCACCAAGCCGGCGTGGTGAGCATGAGGCATAGTCGATGTAGTCTGGTCTATACGGATAGACCCGACTCTGTCTGGAACGTGAAGACCGGTCAACACGATTAAAAAGGCGATCGCCGCTCGAGATTGATGCTCGTCATTTAAATTTCACACAACTGAGAAACCACGAATATCTGTTGGAAAGAAAAGAGTGTTACAAGTTGTAACGAGCAATGTAAAGGAGTGTATAGGACTAGGTCCTTAAAAAGAGTGGCGGCCAGCAGCCAAAAGAGAATGAATATGAGTTGGATAAAGAGAAGAAAAAGAGGAGAAGGAGAAATGAGTTCTAGAATGGTGGACTAGCGCCAATATTATACAGAGACTTTGGTATTGTACACCGTACAGGTCTATCTCCGCATCTTCCCCTGAGTCTTAATTTAGAACCCTAAATAAATACATATACTCCATAATTATGGACTGTTATTGTTTTTGTCTCGGTTTTGATGTTTACATCTGTATTTTGATCCCCCTAATCTTTGTCATCCATTACTCCTGAAGACCAAATGTAGCAAGCAAGGCGAGGGTAAGACACCAAGATGGGACCATGTACTAGCGTCAGGAACCCGCCTCTCAGCCAATCGCTGAACGGCTGCCCCTGAGTTGGGAAGTTGCCCAGGTGGACACCATCGGAGTGGCTGTATCTTGTTTATTACCCTTTGAAACGTTCACTGTATTCCGTATCTTCCATGTAAGGGCACAAGGGGGGCTTTTTCTTTTCCTTTTTCTTTTCTTTTCTTTTTCGCTCATTTCTTTCTAGATGAAGGCTATGCTAAGCCCTGACTCTTCACATTGGCTAATGCTTAATCTGTAACAAAAAGGGAATAATAAGCCCATATGGTCTACTCCGTACTACTTTATACGAGAGATCAATCATTGATTCAGTACAAGGTGATTTTGAGGCTGTAATTTCTGCTTCAAGATGAGACGGTGTAGCCCCCTCATTTCCAGCCCCGGATAATACTCGGAATACTCGGATTAACGATACTACGACTTACTCTAATCGTACTATACCTACCTACATAGGTACCTAGGTATGTAGGTACCTTCCAAGGTTGAAAGCACAGACACAACTTCCAGCTTCTATATACTGTTATTAGGAAATTATCTTCTATTCCTCTGCACTGCGTTCACTGGTTCGTTTGCCTTTCGATTCTATCTACGCCTTGAGCTGTATTGTTAGCTCAATTTCTCTCAAGAGAAGCCTCTATACATACCTATGTACCCATAAAGGACACTCATAGTCTATAACAACATTCATCATAAATAAACCGAATTACGCCGGGCTAAGCGCAGGTTATCCAAATACTCGTGGAAGATGTGTAATAAAATGTCTTCCAGGGTTGTCTTGGCTTGGTGACGCGCTACGGGAGGACTTGCATAGCCACAAAACGCCTCGATGGAACACATCAGATATATATACGGAGTATATCAACGAAGAGTGAACACCGGTTCTCGTTCAATACCTTAACTTATCTAGTACGGAGACATGGCGGTGCTTAGTGTGAATTCTCGGAATGATATTCACACTTTCTTAATCTTAATATATATATTGGTTCCAACAGGTAAGTATGACAAGGATTCCTCGATCAAATCCTCGAACTCGGATATCAATCAATATCAATCATCCACCTTTAAATCCAATCAATATCATCACTGAGGACAGACCTGGTTGCTCGTGTATTGGATGCCAATATCTATCCCAAAGATTGAAGATGGGTCGTGGAGAGTTCAACTATCATAGGGAGCGAATCTCGACTGTATTCGGACACAAGTATAGATTTCCTGAACCACATTTGAAAGCTACTGAGCACATCAAAAAATCAATAACATCCGGGAACTTGCCCGAGGCGAGACGAAATTCCTCAATATCCTCTGAGATCATACTATATGTATTTGGTCGTGGCGCTCTCCGAGATACCGAACAATACCAGTAGTATTCGCTTGTGTACTATTGTTTATACCGTCCACGAACGCTAAGGTTATTTTCTGTTTAATCTGGATAATATGAAGATTACAAGTTGGGTTCATTTCTGTATTAGACTTAGACACAGGATGGCAAGTTCATAGAATTGCCCTCCAGGGCTTGTCCCCGGGTTAATCATCACATCTGGGGTTCATTGCTTTTCATTTTGCCTGGTATGGGGGTCTTCATTTGAAAACATCATCAGAGGACAGGTCGTCCCCTTTGGAAGGAATCCTCCGTGATTAGTACAGCGCAATTAGGAAATATGGGCTGCGCAAATATGAAACATGGACGAAAGGAATGGGAAGATGACAGAAGAGAAAATGGAAGGTCATGGGCCGCAAGGGCACTCGTATGTGTGGGATGCACACATGAAAGGGAAAGGAAAAGCCGTATTGTTGGCAATGTACATGGGGGTAGAGTTGTACACGAGAATGGGGGGAAAAGAAAAAGGTAATGGCGTTTTGCGTCAGATCGCACTGGAAAGAAATAGACGGAATCCTCCGAGATCGTGCAAGGAGCAAACATTAGAAAGGATGATGAAGATGGTCATGCAAATGTTCTTCAGGTGTTTTGGGGCTCATCTCATGGGTCGTGGTTGGCGGATAGAAGATAATGAGAGGGAGTGAGTATTGCGATGTGGTTGATGGAAAGAAATGAAAAGTTGATTAGGACATGTCAGCCAGCGCTGCCTCAAAGCTGGCAATATCATCGTGAGATGGTTTGTCGAAAATGCGTCGGAATGGCGGGTCTTGGAAATCCTGCGGGCTGGTTGCTACCCCGTCTGCTTTGCGAATAACTTCCTTCAACGCACGCGTCACCACACCCGCACGAATCACCAAATTTTTCAGAGAGGAAGTATCAAACGGAAGCTTCTTTGCACGTGATGCTAATTCTAACCCATTAAGAGCTGAAGCGGGCTCTTGTTGGCGAGGCTGGAGGATATCAAGTACAGATTTGGACTTTGGGGAGTCCCTTGCAAGCTGAGCGAGGGGCAACGTGGGTTCGGTATTTTCACCTTGGGGTAGGTCCCATGAAACTTCGCTGTTTCGCTTTGACGACGCATTAAGACCGTCATCGTCAGATTCATCAAAACTGAAAGTGAGAGATTGTGGAGATCCTGGCGGCGAGTGACGCTCCTCTTCATCATCAATGGTAGCAAGATTCACGATCTGCTCCGCTTCTGCCCACAGTTCACTGGAAGGTCCGTTAACAACCCCTAGCACGTTTGCTTGATGCCGAAGGCGTTTCAATTCCTCCACCAGCAGCGTTAACTCTTGAACCTGCCCAAATTGACCACGAAGACTTGCTTGACGCTCCAGAATCGCCTTGGGAACAGTCATGCTCTGGCGATTGATATCAGGTTCAACAAGCGGTTTGTTCTCGGCGACAGGTGTGTCCTCCGACTCGTCAAAGTCAAAATCACTATCCCAATCTTCGCTGACACCCTTACTGCCCAAGCCCCAAGTACCAAACTTGCCGGAAGTTTGACGCGATTCGTTGATGGGAAGTTCACTGACGACTGGGACACTCTGGCTCCTAAGATGGACGGTGGATGGTGCTTTCCGGCAAACAGCCCGACTGTTTCTATCAATAACGCCCTCTTGCTTCCCATGCATGGTCCTAGGACGTGTCCCAGAGTCCGAAGATTCACGGCTAGGGTGCGTTTGTTCAGACCAGTCAAAGATGTTTGTCTTTTTGTTGATATCTGAATCAAACTCGCCCATAAACGATCCAGGCATATCATTATCTGCACCAACACGCGACTCGGGTTCCTCAGCAAATTTCCCCAATGAACGGATCGAAGAAGATGAAAAACAATCACGATCATCGCTCGGAAGCGCTCCAATCATGCTGAGAGTATCATCGTCAGACATTGACGGATTCCCAACCGCGGATGTTTGAACCAAAGGAGGGGACGACATAAGCGGATCAGTGAACAATTGGGGATCCTTGTTCGAAGACCGGGCGGCGAAAGAACGCCGCGGGAGGAGAGACTCCAAGGTCGTGGCTTCTTCATTCACCAAGCTCGTACCTGCTTTGTCAAACATCGTCTCAATTCGCAGCCCCTTCACTCCACTGCGATTGGTCTCACGTGTGCGGACAGAGTCCCAATAGTCTGACATCATGTCTGTCTCATATCCATCACTCGATGAAAACACTCGCGTGGCATCGGAGCCAATGATGGTGGAAGCCGGATCGGAACCTGAGATCGAAAATCCCTTGGGACGGCGGCGAAGAGAACCATAAGCTTGACCACCAGGACGAGACGCTTGCTGCCAGGCCGACAGGGCGACTGCATCCGAGGTCATTTGACGTGAACCGGCTCGAGATCCCAAGCCAACGTTATAGTCCTGCGATACCGATCGGGGGCCAACTTGAGACCGTCTTTCCAAAGCCGAATCAGCCCAACCAGGTTGCGAAATGGGATAAGGAGCRCGAAACACGCTGGGATCAGTAATGTTGCGCCGCGGCTCGGGCTCCGGGGAACTCGGAATAGCGACATTCTTTTCTTCCTGGGAGAGTTCCGAAGGAGGGACTGAGAAGGTCCTCCCTTTCACTCGCTTCAGAGAGCCGCCGCGAACGAGTCCCATAATCGGTGTCCCGTGCGCGGTAACTGTGTTTGCCATGACAATTTTCGGCTCAACATCGCTGACCGAGTACGACTGTTTATGGCCGGATTTTTCTGCTGCCTGTTCCGGGACGACTGGCTGCTTGGGACCGGGCCCAGAGGGGGCCGTTTGGAACGGATTGTGGAATTCAATTGGAGTATGAGGCACTGATCTGTCTTCCCGGGGTGCAGAAGTCGTGGGTGAGATCACATTAGCCATAACTAACGCAGGAAGAGCGCCCTGGTCAGACACAATCTGGCGTACGCTCTGAACCTTTGGAGCAGTGGAGGTCGAGAATCTGCGCGAAAGTCTCTCTGCTAATTTCCCGGCCTTGGGAACGAAGAACGGCGTCCAATGCTTCTGTTTATCGAGCTCGAATTCCTCGATCGTTGGACCTTCGACAGGAGGCTTCGGAAAATACGTATCGAAATCAGGTGTTAAAGGGGTCCGGAGGATCATCGACTCTGACCTCTGGTGACTAGTGGCGGGCCTGCGCAGCGCAGCCGGCGATGGTCCACTGATGGGGTTCAGGGTGAGAGCATACGTAGTTGTATGCTGCGAGGTCGGTCGCTTCACCAATTTGTTGGCGGGTCTTCGCTGACGGGGCGAGTGAGAAATGAGTGGACTTGCTGACCCATTGAACGAGGGCGTTGCTGGGCTACTTGCGGTCGGGGTTTCGGCTTGGAAGGAGGCCATCGACAGCCGTCGCAGCCAACCGGTGGATGGTCGCCGGGTATGTGTTCCGACCGACGAGTCTGTCGACTCATCTTCCGGAATTTGCAGAGGTGGATTTGTGAGTGTTTGACCCCGACGGCGCCGCCGCGCACCGCTGAACGACAAGGGTGCTTTTGACAGATCTGATCCTTGGTTTCCCAGAGAGCTTTCCTCTTCCTTTGCGGCAAGCCACTCCGCGGCCGGACTTCGAGATGGGATGGCGGTCTTCGGCCGGGCAACATCCGCCGTCGGTTCAGTGTTGATAGAGAGCGGCTCGGGGATACCTTGAGCGTGAGTCTTCCGTCGAAAGAGGCTAGGCCTTTGAGCCCGTTCTGCGCGACCGAGCGCGAGGCCGGTAGGAGCTATTCCGACAGTGCTTAATGCACAGAGCTAGAAGCGCCAGTCAGTGAAAGTTCCAAAGTGATCCGGCCGCCGTTGTTCAAGCACTTCTGGGTCTCTTTTTCTGATTTTATATTGACTTGGGGGGCTTACAGTTGATATGTGATCCATTCTCAGAGGACGCCGTGAAGGATGTCAAGCACCCCGACGATCAGCTCCAGGTTGACAAGCTCCGTGAATGACATTCCAGATGGATGCAGAATACGAAAGAGTACCGAGCAAATTGAGAATGGGATAGATGGGAGGTGCGGATTGCGCGGTCGGGTGTGAGGGAGAGGTGTTGCGCTGCCTCACCTAGGCCGCGATTGACGTTCAAGACAAACCGAAGAAAAGGAAAGGAAAAAAGAGAGTGAATGGGAAACGCCGAGAAAAGCCTCCGAGAAAATTAAGATCCCTCTACCCCCTGGGAGGCCGAGTAAAGAAGGAGAGCACCAGATGAAGTGGATGTGACCCGGGGAAATCAACAACAACACACGGGGATTATCAGCTCCCGCCCTGCGCACGCTAGGAGCGACTCCAATAACTCCCCCTCGTTGGATACTTTTTTGATTTATTTGATATTATTTCAATTATGGAGTACATCGATGTACTTGGAAGTTGGCATTCATTTGAAGTTTCAAAATTGATGGGGAAAAGCTAGCAAGATTATGCCTTGATCAAAACAAAACACTAACATTCATAGGCTTGCATTGTCCCGAGAGAAATACCCCGATTTGCACTTCTACGACAGGGCAGCACGAAACGGTACTAGCTTTTGTGCACGATCCTGCAGGTGTTATTGCAAATGCAGAATGCAGCCGAGAAGAGGATTAGGCGCCAAGTTGGCAGACATCCCTTGCGGCTCACATTTGCATTGGCGTCATATAGTCCAGAACTTTTCAAACCGGAGAAGTCCGTTTCTGAGTGGCCGGGCCTAAAGAGCAGGGAAATGGAGAAGTCAAAACCAAAAGCCATGCGATCCAGAATTCCCCACCTATCTGGTTTTGGCTGGCTGAGATCGCGTCTTCGGCCCCTAGACTAGGATCGTTAGTCGCAAGATCGTGAAAGGGCCGATCGGTGTCCACTGGTAATAAACTGCCAGGTGCTTTCCTATGGTGAACTATGGTGAACCATCTAGGTATGGTTCAGCGATATTAACATTTGAATTGATGCCTCGGCTTCATTGGGATATCCACTGTGAAATCAGTTATGCTGTCACTCCGTACGGAGGAGTAGTATGGATACAAAGGTCATTTTTTTTTTTTTTTTTTTTTTTTTACCCATCCATATCCACTTTCAATAACTTGACTCTTCCACAACATAGAATGGAATATCACCCGATAAAGAATTGACTCGAAAAGAAGCGAGGCTCAATGTAAGGGCTCCAGCAAGTATCCTGTACCTTAAAAAGTGTTATATATTGAAGAACGTGATAAATTCGGCAGATACAATCTTAGCTTCAAAGAGTTGAGAGGTGACCTGTTTGATTTTGCGCAAATTAACCCGATATAGTACCTGGTGCTATGTGGTATTCCAAGTTCTTCCTTGTTGACATCGTCATATAACACTCCACTCTATTCCGCTATTTCCAACCTTTTTCCACTTTCCAAATGAAAAAGGAACCCTCGTGGGTCATGAACCACAGTTCCTCCAAATTCATCTTGCTCTTGCTGGCAGTTAATTTTCTAACCGTCGATAGCGTATCAAAGAGTGGGGGGGAAAAGAAGCACCTTGTGTTTCAAGCTCTTTAAAAAACCCTTTTTTTTTTTTTTTTTTTTTTTATCACCCGTTATATCGGTGTTGGCTGCAGTGACCTACAGACCGGAACAAGATATTCCCTGCACTGTTGGATGACCTTGAAATGTTTCGAATGGTTTCTTGACTATCCATGAAAAGGAATCACATAATAAATAAAGGTACCTACGATTCAGCTTTGGCCCTGAAGCTGAACTGTTAGGTGTAAGCCCGTGCTTTGCAATTTCTGACTTCCGCGTGAAGTGTGGAAATTACATATTACTTTTTGAATTTCTTCCAGCGTCCAAGCTGGTATAACTTAATCTAGCAGTTCATTGCATATGTAATCAGTACCTTTGTGCTTTTCGAATTTCATTTTACTGGTGGTCAAATGCAACTTCTCCCAACATGAAACTGCCTATGAAAACACCTGCAGCCTGCAAAAACCATCCATGGATCTAATTTAGGTAAATTTAGTCAGAGTCCAGTTGTTGATGCAGAATATCATAGTCAGGCCACATCTTTCACTTCACCGTCTATGTCTATCGCTATTACCTGCACGAAGTAGCCGAAACATCTCGAGACCAGACAGACATATCTGAGTCTTGCTTATTCTTGTCGTCGCAAAACCTTGGAACCTCGTATTGCTTATCAATGACCGGGGAGACGGCAGCCCGATCACTATGCTGCGTCTACTCTGTCTGTACTTTGTCTACTTAAGGGTTTCCCATTGGGGTTGTGTGACATTCGGGTGATCTGATGCTTGTTTCCCGCAAATCTATCACAAACGCCAATGTAATTCAAAACTTGACCATCTGCGTTCAATCAACTAGTCGGCTGGGAACCTGCTGAAGCGAGGTTAATTCACCTCAGCAACCTCTCTTTCGCAATGGCTCCGATTCGAATTTCCAGTATTTGGAAAGACCCCTCAAGGATTATTCAAGCGTTGCATCCTAAATGTTCTTGGCGTGTGCGATAGGGTATTCATAGGTGCCTAGGGTAGGTGAGTGGATGTCCTCATAATATCAATCGCTCACACTGCACCTTACGAAAATATCTTGACAATGAAGGAATTTGATACCGAAAACTGTATCAAGGAGAAATAGTATTTCGATGCTACACCTGCTCGCTAATGTAGATGGATGGCTTGTCTTTCAACTTCCTTTGATACCACTTTCACTTAATAAATAATTGTAAACAGCTTAATTTGAGTCAATTACTTTAAAGCAAAGCTATGGTCATATAGTTCGGTGCTGAAGTTACAGAAATCAATTATATGGTGGTGTAGTAGCCGCAAATATGTGGGAAGAATAACCACCTAGCCACCTCTCGTTCGTTTTGGCGTTCTCTACAGTGTAAGACCTAAATTTTCACTAGCTGACATTCAATGTCTGTAGAATTTGTAACATTAAAGTTTCCAACCTTTTGAAGGGTTCGAAAGTTGTCCTGAAAATGATAAACACCCACGTCACGTGATCTTATCGATAACACACATCCAAAAATCCGCCACTATTCACGATGGGGACATCAATTCGAGAACTCCACAAATTCTTGACGTCCAAGCTTCCTGAACCTCGGTGTGACACACGCCCTCTTGAGCCTGGCAAGATGGAGTCTGAACTCCAATCTCAGATCCCTGGTCTCGACCACATCATCACCGAATACTCAGTGGTACGTATCTCCGCACATATGCGCGGTGGAGGATTGTGAGTCCATTGAAGCTGACTATTTGACAGGGTTACCTGACCCATGCCGCAAACCTCTATGTCGACGATGCATGTGCAGAATCCCCCTTGACAGAGGCCGCCGAATCCGTGACCGAGCTCCTAGTCTCCGCTTCGGGAGATTTCTCCCCGCAAAACTACGAGGCGATCGGCAACTTGGTTACGAGGTTCATCACCACGCTGAGCTCCTCCGATGGCGACCCAGAGCGGAGGCAAATGCCCTTTAAGGCCAAGAAACTTGAACAGACCATCAATGTCGGCGCGCAGCGGAACATGTCTTCTACACTGGGTCTCACTGGAAACACAGTCGACTTGGAATCCGCCAATGCTAGAAAGATGGAGTCCAAGGTGGACAAGAAGAAGCTTGAGAAAGCTGAGCGCAAGATTCGCGCCAAGCAGGACAAGAAGTCTATGAAGAATGTTACCTACGAGGCTTCCCGTCTGATCAACCAGCCTGATGAGGCTATGTCCTACGAGGAGTTCTTCATGGCTGTCAACCCTCTTCAACTGGGCTCGGACTCTCAGGCCAAGAGTAAGGACATTAAGTTGGACAACATCGATATCTCGATTAGTGGCCTGCGTATTCTGACAGATGCTGCCTTCACACTCGCTTATGGTCGTCGTTACGGTCTCGTTGGTCAGAACGGTATCGGTAAATCTACACTTTTGCGTGCTCTTAGTCGCAGAGAAATCCCGATTCCGACCCACGTTTCTATTCTTCATGTTGAGCAAGAGGTATGTTCATATCCAAACTCGGTTTCTTTTTCTCTTACTGACCTTTTTATTTTTTATTTACCATAGATTACCGGTGACGATACACCAGCTTTACAAGCAGTGTTGGATGCCGATGTGTGGCGGAAACATCTTCTCTCAGAGCAAGCGGTTAGTCAAGTCACGAGGTATCACAGCAGCATATTCACTAATGTCTAAATAGAAAATCTCGGAACAACTGGCGGCCATCGAAGAAGAAAGATCCTCATTGGCGGATACTTCGAAGGATGCCGCTAGACTTGACGAGCAACGAGAGGGCCTAGATATCACATTGAGTGATATTTATGGAAAGCTTTCAGAAATGGAGTCTGACAAGGCCGAATCCCGTGCGGCCAGTATCTTGGCTGGTCTTGGTTTCTCCCAAGAGCGCCAGCAGTACGCCACCAAGACCTTCTCTGGAGGTTGGAGAATGCGTTTGTCTCTCGCACGAGCTCTATTCTGCGAGCCAGATTTGCTTTTGCTTGACGGTATGGACCACTGGTCTCTTTATTCCAGATGCAGCCTACTGACATTTCACAGAACCGTCTAACATGTTGGATGTTCCGTCAATTACTTTCCTTTCTAATTACCTTCAAGGTTACCCTAGCACAGTCCTTGTGGTTTCTCACGATCGTGCATTTTTGAACGAAGTCGCCACGGATATTATCCACCAGCACTCCGAGAGGTTGGACTACTACAGAGGTGCTAACTTCGGTAAGTTACACGAAACCCCAAGACTACGAATGGATCTAACAACATGTAGAATCCTTCTATGCAACCAAGGAGGAGCGCCGGAAGACTGCTAAGCGCGAATACGAGAAGCAAATGGGCGAGAGAGCACACTTGCAAGGTTTGTCACACCCCCTCCACCTTTTCATAGGGGCTATATTAATGATCATCATCAGCATTCATTGATAAGTTCCGATACAACGCCGCGAAGTCATCCGAGGCACAGTCAAGAATCAAGAAGCTTGAGCGCATGCCAGTCCTTGAAGCTCCAGAGGCTGAATACACCGTGCACTTCGCATTCCCTGGAGTCGAGAAGCTTTCACCGCCCATTGTCCAGATGTCCGATGTTTGCTTCGGCTACACCAAGGACAAGCCTCTTCTCAAGGATGTCGATCTGGATGTTCAACTTGATTCGCGTATTGGAATTGTCGGACCTAACGGTGCTGGTAAGACCACAGTTCTGAAACTACTCACCAACCAGCTTGAGCCAACAAGCGGTCTCATCTCCACAAACTCGAGACTGCGCATTGGTTTCTTTGCCCAACATCACGTCGATGCTTTGGACATGACTACCAGTGCGGTCGGCTTCATGACCAAGACATACCCCGGTAAAACTGACGAAGAGTACCGACGACACCTGGGAGCGTAGGTTTATCCAAACCACCTGGATCTACTGCATTGGCTAATTCTCATCTTATAGGTTTGGTATCACTGGTACAACCGGTCTCCAACGTATGGAACTGCTGTCTGGAGGTCAGAAATCTCGTGTTGCGTTTGCTTGCTTGTCCTTGACGAATCCTCATATCCTTGTTCTTGACGAGCCCTCCAATCACTTGGATATCGAAGGTATGGATGCCCTGTCGGATGCACTCCGGGTGTTCGAGGGAGGTGTGGTGATGGTTTCCCACGATGTGACCATGTTGCAGAGTGTCTGCACCAGTCTCTGGGTTTGTGACGGCGGTACTGTTCACAAATTCGACGGCACCGTCAACGCCTACAAGAAGAAGATCGCCTCACAGGCTGATGCTGCCGGTGTTGTGGCTAAACACTAGGGTAGCAGGGCTACATGTACAGATTAATGCCGCAAAAATCATGAATATCCCGCATGAATCTACATTATGACCATTATTGTTCTTTCTTGCAGCCTACATGCATACGTAGTTTTCGCTCTGCCTGATAGGTTAGGCCTTTATTCAACTCCAGTATAACTAGACAGAGCAATTTCCACCAAGGTCATAATCTTCCAGCCCTATCTCTTTCTTCTTCTCACCCTCCATCATCGGCGTGCGGAATCCGAGTTCCGCTTCGGGCTTTGAGTGGGTCTCCTTATCGGCTTATCGCGATCAACCCCGGACATCACTTTACTATCTCAGATGCCCAGGGGATAAATTTCAGATGATACCCCAGGGCTAGACTGGAAGAGTTCGAAGATATGTCTGGTGCAGATGAGCAAGACCAGTCAGGTCCTCATGCCCCTTTGCTCGCCTCGTCCCGCCCCTCTTCAGACCATGATGACAATGAGCACGATGAGAGCTTGGCCTCTGAGCTGGAATACTCAGGAGGCTGGTTCATATGGGCGTTGACCTTCTCCGCTGGGATAAGTGGTCTACTATTTGGATATGAGTATGCTAGCTCCTACCAAACACACCATATTGCTTCATTGAGCCCCGTTCACTAACCATCGTTGGGACTTGCAGCACAGGTGTTATTTCGTCTACTTTGGTGACAATCGGGTCAGATCTTTCGAGTCGGCCATTGACAACACTCGATAAAAGCCTCATAACATCTTGTACCAGTCTATTTGCGTTGATTGCGAGCCCATTTACCGGGGTGCTGGCGGACAAGTTTGGCCGTCGGAAGGTCATACTTGGTGCAGATCTGTTGTTTGCACTTGGGGCTTTGGTACAGGCATTTACAAGCCAGGTTTGGGGTATGGTTCTTGGGCGCAGCATTGTTGGTCTTGCTGTTGGTAGCGCGAGTGCGGTGACCCCATTGTAGGTTGGCTGTGTCATGTTGTCGTGTTGTCATGTCAGGCGAGACTGAGATTCTTGAGCCATGACAAAATATGACTAGGAGAGAACTGATGATTGCTAACATGTTGGGTAATCTTTCTAGGTATATCTCTGAGTTGGCTCCTTCACACGCAAGAGGAAGACTTGTCACAATCCTCAGTCTGTTTATCACGGGTGGCCAGGTGGTGGCATACATAGTCGGGTGGCTGTTTTCTAGTACAGCTGGAGGCTGGCGATGGATTGTGGGAATTGGAGCATTGCCGGCCTTCTTCCAGCTTGCGATCCTTGCCCTGCTACCTGAGACACCTCGATGGCTGGTCCAGGCTGGATTCGATGCCCGGGCGAAGACTGTGCTGATTAAGATCTATCAAGATTGTCCTGGACATGACCAGGTGGTGGATCGTGTTTTGCGCAATATAAGTGGGGAAATTGCACAAGAGGCATCAGAGATGGGACTCCAAGAGGATTCGGAAATAGGTCCAACCAAGTCTCGTGGCACAAAGCCGCAGTGGTTACATGATACCATCCAACGGGGTCAGCAGTTGTTGCACGGTGGAAACAGAAGAGCATTGATCATAGCAATGATGCTCCAGGCTGTCCAGCAGCTCTGCGGCTTCAACAGCCTGATGTATTTTTCTGCAACCATCTTCTCCTCCCTTTCGTTCTCCTCGCCGACACTGACATCCCTCTCGGTGGCTATGACGAATTTTGTCTTCACGCTGCTTGCATTTGTGTTGATTGACAAGATCGGTCGCCGGCGCATTCTCCTGTATTCAATCCCTGTCATGGCCATTGCTCTGGTCCTCTGTGCTTTCTCGTTTTCGTCGGTGGACGACAAATGGAATTCCCAGCCTCCAACTGGCCGTCAAGACAGCCACGATAGCGTTAGTTCTCTTGTGCCCATTGCAATTCTGTTCTGTCTTACTGTCTATACCGCGGCATACGCCCTTGGACTCGGCAATGTCCCCTGGCAGCAGTCTGAACTTTTCCCTCTGAATGTACGTTCCCTGGGATCAGGACTGGCCACTGCAACCAACTGGGGGTCAAACTTTATTATCGGTCTTACTTTCCTACCTATGATGGAGTGGATCTCACCCTCATGGACTTTTGCTCTCTATGCACTTGTCTGTGTGGTTGGGTGGATTGCTGTTTGGGCAATTTACCCTGAGATGAGTGGGCTGAGCCTCGAGGAAGTTAAGGGTCTGCTGGCAGATGGCTGGGGAGTGACTGAAAGCCTACAGCGACGTCATCTCTTACAGCATATATAGCATGTGAAGAAGATCATATTGGGGGCACGTGCTCCATTTGGTTTCGTGAAGAGAACAATTTGGATGGAAC
This sequence comes from Penicillium sp. CF05, assembly GCA_002916455.1. Lineage (NCBI taxonomy): Eukaryota > Fungi > Ascomycota > Eurotiomycetes > Eurotiales > Aspergillaceae > Penicillium > Penicillium sp. CF05. The sequence continues at coordinate 20,125 of PKQL01000177.1, forward strand.
AGTTCTTCGTCTCTTTGTGTCTGTGTTTGTTCTTTTGTCATATGTGAGGTCAATCTCAAAGTACCTATGTTCCAACCTGGCCAACAAACGAATATTAGCCCTATTACTTGAAGCCAATAATGGTATCGCACATTGAGTAATCACTCACATCAAGGACACGCGAATGCACACATCGAACATTTATCGCCTTTCATTTGCCCCTCGCACTTACATTTGCTGTCTCACATCTCCCGTTGCATATGAAGTGGGTTTTCACGCTTTAGAATGCTCCTCAGACCGTGCAATTGCATACTGAATACTACACCACAAGCACAGATATGTCACACAACAACCCCATACAGTTTGCTCCAACGGCCATGCAAAGTACTCGAAGCTGGCTGCTCGAGCTTCCGACTGAGGCAAGTATATGTCTGTAGTTCTACAGTGTAGATTGCAGCCATTGATACTTAATATCAACAGATTCTCCAGGATATTGCATGCTGTCTCCCTAAAGATCGTGATGTTCTCCATCTCTCCCAATCTTGCAAAGAGATATGGGAAAAGGTCTTCAATTCGGAGTGTGCCATCTGGCGAGATCGCTTTGGTAAACACTACGACATTGCTCCGGGAAGACGCTCGAGAGAGTTGAAGATTGAATACCAGATCCGCGCCATTGTACTGAGCTCTCCGATCCATTTCAAAGAGGAGGAAGACGCGCGTCAATACCTCTGGATGGAAGTCATGCAGACTATGCTCGAGGAATCTCTGAAGCTACCCATCGCTCGTGGAGCGACCTCAAAGACCCTGCAACGTATACATGAGACCCTCAATGAAGTAGATTTCCTGAGCGAGTTTAAAAAAGGACGAACTTCCTCGCCGCTTTTTTATGCCCTCCAGCTTGTACGCGCGTTTTCGTCGAATGTTGGACTGGATACATATTTACTGATCTTTCCTATACACAGTGCCTAAGTTCGTTTGCTCTCGATCCAACCATCACCGAACCCTGTCGACGAACTGACTACGACATCAAACGAGTCTACTCATATGCAGACGAGGTGGGCAAGGCATTCATCGACCACGATAACCTTGATCTCGCTAAGCTGCTGAACTTGCGCAATTTCTGGCAACGTCACTTGCTGAACGCTTCCGAACTTACCTTCCAAGAATCCTTCTCTGGGCTGCCTGCGGATATGAAGCCTAAGGCGCGAAAGGATATTCCAACCGAGGCATCCAGACTAAGCCCATCGTGGCTTGGATACTACTGTGAGTCCACCAATAGAAAGAAAATCTAACCATGACCCAAAGCTGAAATTTAGTGTTCGATCAGCGTGCATACATCCGGTGTCAGACCTGCAAAAAGCTAACCAGCGCCAGACATGCGCTGATCTTGAGACACATGGCGACGGAATCGATATAATGGTAAGTGGAAGGCGAGTAGTCTGGAGGGCTATACCACCATGCTAACAAATGATGAGACTCTTGACCTCCAACCCTCCTCCGAACAGTTATGGCCCGCGCAATGCAGCAAGATAATCCCTCTCGCTGGTGGGCTCGATACTGAGCGGGTATATTTTGATGGGAAACAGAGATCCTATGATGCCGCCCATGAGGCGGGAAACCCTGTGTTCGGGTTCACCGAAGAGATTGCTGTCCCCCATGGTGGCTTTGAGGGATGGACGCGGATCTGTTTTACCATCGTCGAAGCGGATGGGGATGACGATGAAGAAGAGCAGCCTTCCTCCCCCATGATGGATGGCGAGGGCTGGATTCATGGCTACGAGGCTGTCATAGTACCCGGCGGGCGCATGATGCTGGGACGGTGGGTGGATATGAAGGAGCCAGATGCCAGAGGCCCATTCATCTTTTGGGACGTGTGAGGGCCACGTCCAATGTCTTCTACGCTTTTCGTTTGCTTTTCCTTGCTGTCTTTCTTTGCTTTAGTTTTGTCTTTGATTTTTCTGGGAGCTGGGCGGTGGACGAGATAGGGAATGAAACAGACCAAGCTCGCCCAAAGCGCTGGAAATTGACGTAGGATTCTCGGCTTAGTGGAACAGTATTTATGGTAACAAGCAATGTAGCTTTTGGGTTAGAAGGAATATTATGCGTTTGAGGAAGGGAATAAATGACACATCGAAATTGAAACAACCACTACTCTTCGATATCCTTGACCTTCTCCCACTCCCCCTTGAGGTTCTCCTTCCACAAACTGACCTTGTTATCACCTCCGCTGACGGCAAGGATGTTGCCGCTGAGACTCCAGCTAACGCGCCACAGAACAGTGTCGAACTCCAGTGTTTGGCTGGACCACTGGCCCGGGTTGGAAGCATCAGAGGTCCAGATGCGAACGGTCTTGTCTTGCGCAGCGGAGGCGATGTAGGACTTGGAGAGGATGCTCGGGGACCAAGCCACATCACGGACCCAGTCGGAGTGTCCCTCGAGGGTTTGAGTGAGGTTGTAAGATTTGGACTCCGCGCTAAAGGATATCCAGTCAGTTCACGTCATAGCTGTATGTTTGGCATGTTTTATCAGTGGACATACTTATACTCCCAGATCTTGACCAGATTGTCGCTGCCACAGGTAACAAACCGGCGCTGTTGGCCGGGTCCGGGGTTAGAGCTGATGAGGCTACCAGCAAAGGCCGCCGGAGCCCAGCTGATAGAGTTGACGCCCATTCCGTGGGCATGGAAGGTCTGGTGGGTCCAGTTGTTATCACGGAACTCGAGCACGCTAACGTGGCCGTCGGAAGAAGCGCAGGCAAGAAGACATCCGCTCTCATGGGGAGCCCAGGAGACCATGTTCACGGAAGCCGTGTGAAGGGAGAAATCGAAGACCTTGGTCCATGTGCTACCACCGGAGGGTGAGGTCGCATTCTGGGGTTGTTCCCGCCAGATCAGAACTTTGCCGTCGTAGGAAGATGAGGCTAGAATTGTCCCGAATTTCGGGTGAGCCTAGATCGAGAAAATCGCATGGTCAGTGAGATTGCGCGCTATAATGGCTGATGTTTTGGGGTATCACTCACCCATGCGACACACCACACAGCGCCCTCGTGGCTATCAAATAACTATGTCAGTAACCAAATATCCAGCTGCACACATAAACGAGACCAGCTTACCCCTTCAGCGTCTCGACTAGTCGGTGTGATTCTCCCTCAATCTCAAAGATCTTTATCGTTTTGTCGGATGAACATGTAGCCAACCGGCGGCCGTAATAGTCCAAGCCAGCATCGTGCTATATTGAAAGTAGCTCAGTTAGCTCGCGCACATTGTGTAACCACATAGACCGCCATTGCAGTTCGTATCTTAGCACATACAATCATCTCTTCGTGCCCGGAATTCGAGATCACCTGAGGGGTTGCCTGAAGGTTTGAAGCTGTTAGCGATGGGATTGTGAAACAAGCTCAGATCCCTGTAGCCGAATAACTATTACCATGTTGGATTAAATAAAGCAAACAATAAAATTGACAGCTGTGGAAGCGCGGGGAGTCGGAGTAGCTCTCTCCCTTTCAGCCAAACAACCTGGCCCTTCCCGTATCTTATCGTGTGTTTAGCTCAGTCACGTTACCTGGATCTATGCACGTGATGAGCCTCGGCCGTCGGCAACCCCACGGCAGGCGTGGCGTGGCCGGAGTCTTTGAGTCTCTTCTCAAGTTCTACATCTTTCATTTCTATTATTGCTGTAATTTGTGCTAACCGATTACAAGAAGAAAATTGCACCACTACACTTCTTGCTCGGTTTTGGTCGATCTAAGCAGGTCATTATGGGTGATGCGCTGTGCGGGCCGTCGAATGCCCTTCAGAACTTCCAGAAGCATACATCTGTTGATCGGACCCTTCAGCAAGACCGGCTGACTTCGCGTCAATCGCCTGCCCAGGTTGGTAGCGCTTCTGAATTTACATCGTTCCATTCATACTAAATGTATACTGTAGGGTTTCCGCTCTCAGAACCCCCAAGAAGGAATACTCGACCCGGAGTTCGCCGCATTCGAAGGCAATCTCGCCGGCCCTGCATTGCCCAACTTGCAACACCCCACCCATTTTGGAGCACCATCACAACATGCCGCGGTACACCACCCAGCTCCACACGGTGCAGGCAATGCAAGCTGGGCATTGGACTTCCAGAACTTGCAGATCTCGGGGCCCTCACACCCTGTAGCGCAACTACAAAGACCAAATATCGCACCAGCAGCGGCACATGGGGGTTGGCACGCTGAATTCGTGGCTCAACAACGAGGGCCTATGTCCCAGGCCCAGCAAACCCCGCAAATGCATGGTGCCTATCAACCATCTTTTACGCCAAGCTACCAGATGTATGGCTCTTCCATGAATCAGATGCAGCCCTTGCAGGGTGTACAGACCGAGCAACAACAACATACGCAGCAGTTTGATGAATCCGCTTTTGAGGCTGCCTTTGATCAGGCCCGGGCAGATATGGAGTTGCAAGGAGTCGATGTTGCTCAGCAAGATAACCAGGAGCACTTGCAGGAGGCTAACAAAGTCGACATTTCCGAACCGGCCACCCAAGAGCAGATTCGTCTCGGATCGGATCTTATTCCCCAAAGTGATAAGCAGAACCCAGAAACACGGAGTCGAGATGCAGATGAACTCGCGCGAACAGCGGGGCAACTGCTCGACAGCGTGCGCAATGAACAGAGCCAAAAGTTCCAACAAAGCAATTTCCTGGCTTTGATGCGCCGGATTCGAGATCGCGAGGTGGAGGTTGAAGGAGATGATTTCCGCGAAGTCAGTACCAACCCGTAACGGTTTGGATGTCGGACGCGACAGAAGCACCGGTATAACTCGGGCAATCTATAAGGGCTGTTGTCCTCGCTAATAACTATTTGCAGACGGCGCAATCTCTTCACCCAGGTGGGCGATACTACCCGGGCCAACCCCACCCAGACCACCCTGGTTCCGATATCCCATCTAGCAGTAAGGAGCAAAACAACCCTATCGGTAGGGTCTGATGCCCTGCGCCCATGAAAGACCAGCCAATAACCTGACCAGACATGGCCACTTCCCAGATGGTGTAGGCATCAGCAGAGATTTCCGACCGACAGAAGAAGAAGGAACACCCGAACATCTGGGATCCAGTTCGTTTGCTTATGGTGACACAAACGCACTCTATGAAGGACTGCTGCACAGTCAGGGGCTTGTGGACCGGCGCAGCGTTCCGATTTGCTTTTTGGGAAGAGAATTGGAGGCGCATTTTCTTCACTAGCGAAACTGTGGCACTGAATGTAGAGGCACCTTTCTGATTACGGCCTTACCTACTATGGCTTAGGTACCTGGTACCTGGTACATAGTTTTCTTTTTCCTATTGATACCCCATGAACAATAGCAATCACGTGATCCCTATTGAGAACAATAGAAGTCCATTCAAGGGCCCCAATTAGGCAAGCCAATGGCCCATAACGGTTTCTGATTGGCTGTCTATTGATTGTCTATTGATTGTTTCTTTTCCTATTGTTTGTGCCCATTCAAACGGAAATGAACAAACACTGGACCTTAAATACCCGGACAACCCGCTGCACTTCTCTTCTTCACTCTGGTCAACTACAAACGCTCCAAGAAAAAAAAAATAACATAACCTCATTCACAATGATGCCTCCATCAGATTCTTTGCGACACCACCTGCATAAGCTCGCTGAAGTTCGGGCAAGTCGCCATACTTCTATATCTACCTCTACACCTACTTCTACTTCCACTCCAGGCACAGCTCCACCCCCATACACATTGTCTGTTACCAGACCCAGTGGTACGACAGTCATGAGCGTCGACCAGAACGACATGGACGACCCGTGGGCTTCCCCTATCAATATTTACATCGACAACTCAATCACCGTAACTGGTGATGAGAACACCATCATGGTGTCGTCTCCTGGAATGGATTCTCCGACTGATCCAACTCACCAGGAGGCCCCTCGCCTGAGCTCCATCGCAGCTGTCATCATCGCTGCGCTGAACCGCGCAAATGCTCTCCACGATGATATGGGTTACCCCCGGCCTGTCAATATCCGCGCTCTCGCGGGTATTCGGGTGAATGGCCGAAATAACAGAATTTGTGTTGGGGGTGAGATCAACAAGTCTCAGGATGAGACTGCCGACGCCGGAGTTAAAGGAAGCAACGGTCGCAAGCGGCGCGCCAGCTCGGTTCGTACTCTACTTAGCAAAAAGATCTTCAAGAAGTTTAAGCACTGACTAGCTTGGTTGATTCAGGAGCCTGTGGGAGGCCCGTCGGCTCAGCGTTCTCGTTCATTTTGAAGAGGGCCTATGACTTATTTCGTGAGAAACGCCTATTTTTGCTTTCAATCCTCTCAGAATGTTATTACTTTTTGCTTACAATTCTCTGAGATATTGATCACTTTTCCCTTTCAGTTTGCTTGCTATGGGTTGATATCCTGGTCTTGTGAACCTTCTGTACATTAGGTGGCTGTTCTGTATCTTTTCATTTATTATGAATAATGCTTCTTACTTTACAACTATGAAAGCGATGAATGTAGCTTTGAACCGATAGATTTGACACTTGGGGCCAGTGGTTGTGTTCATGTACTGGATCAGTCAAATATGTAACTAGCAGTTTCTTTAGCTCCTGGTTCTCTAGCTTCTTCGACTCTTAATTCACCTTGTAGGTCGACCATGCATTTCGATATTCCTCGCTTGTTCTAATAATCTGCTTCAAGGAGTCCTACAGGCTTATGAGAGTAGAAATAAGGTCGTGTCAATATTATACCCTGTTTCTCGGTTAATTGTAACTATTTCAACACCAGAAATTATGAGTTTCATTCTAATAATAACCGCCAATAGCTCTTGCCAAATACAGCGCTTGATCCATCTTCTATTCGCTGCTTGCTCGAGGATCTCCCACTACAATATCGAAAACCTGGGCTAAGGAGGACATCTTCAGCAAGCTGTATTTTGCCCTTTATAAACCATGATTGTGGTATGAGATGAACAACCCCGGACTAGGCTGTATAGCAATCACATAAGAGGACTTACTGTGTAAACGTTGCGTGGATTGGTTCTATACTTAGGTCGATCAGATCCTCCGGCCTTTCGAAGACCCAGAGACTAGCGGCGTGGAAACCCCAGTGTATCACTGAAGCTCTTCCCAGCAGGATCTCCCAATGGTAAAGGCAATTCGAAGTTGCAAATGGAATATGGACAGCATATCCGCATAGATGCATGTGATATGGTGGGTCGCCTTGACATATTGACATGATTACAATATCACTATTATTACTATTTAGCGTTCAGAGTGGAACTAACGACCCACCTTGCTATGAGGAAACTGAAGAAGTGGCGACCTCGAACCGTTTGGGGATTAAGCTGCAAAGTCAGATTCAGTTCTTTTATCCATATCGTGATTTGAACTACATACTACCTATATAAGGTCTCAATTGAATAGCTTGGCGGCCCAGTTCAAGCTCGGCTTTAAGTTGCGAACTTGGGGTTATTGAATGAATATATATGTCTTGGTCAACCTGTCCGGCTGCATCAAGAACTCATATGAGACATGGTGATACGAAGTGATGTCTGGGTTTCAATCGAATGCTTGTCTCATAATTTTACTTTAAACTCGAACAGATAAGAATTTAGCATAACGGAATCAAAGCGTAAGGCTGTGTGCATAACAACTTCTTTAATCACTACCTATTACAAACAAACATCACGTCTAACCTTCTAGTCCTGGTATGCCCTTGACGTCTCAGTGATCTCCATTTCCATGGAAGTGTTGTCATCACCAGGAACGTATTTATCAAGTTAGAGAACCGAGCGCTGCAGATCTCTTACATTGTGATCTGATACGGAGTAGCATGCGCTATGTCCTAAACTCCACGTATCCTGGTGTTTCAGGTAGACGAACTGACATCTTGATCTACATACTTTTAATTCAATCAAGTACATATCAAGTACGCCATACTCCACATGGAGTACACAACTAGGAAAGTTCCCGGAAAATATGAAATAGGCAGTGGTGTCTTGTTTCCGAAGTATTGTGCTGGCACTCTGTAATGCTTTTGAAGGTCACTACAAGAATGGTTTGTAGGGGTAAGAGACAATGTGTCTACCAGCCTAATCTGAGACAAAGGATTATACCTTATCCAGTTGACAGGCGTTGATACCTGTACGGAGGATACCTTTTGAGAGTTGGTTTTAAGGGGTGTTAGACCGTAGCCCACACGGCCCAATATGGAGTACTCCGTCGCTCTGCGACCTTTACCTGGTGATTCGTGCCGGGTAGCCGTAGACCTCGGGAGATCCTAGTTCTCAAGTCACATATGTATGTCTCTTTTGGTACTGTTCTCGTCCATAGGTTGTAGCCGATATAACCGTATGAACCACTATCTTTCCTTTCTTTGCTCCACTAATATTTTATCCGCTACAGTAAACCGGCCTGAGCAGATATATATCTCTTACCCCTGCAGATCACTCCTACAGTGACCACTACCCCGTGCGGAAAACGGAGTATTCCGTACGGAGTAGAGGAAGAAGCTTCCTAAATTTCCGAAATTTCCCCAGTCTGTGGGGCAAGCAGGGAACCCTGGAGGCGTTCGTGCACTTAAAACACCAGAATAGGCTAAATTTAGGACGAAACATCCTGCTCTATGAAATAAATTATGAATAGATATGTGCTAACTCCGTACTCCGTACTGGACGTGGAATTCACTTAATTACTAGATTGCTGTATGGAAGTCCATTGACAGGCCCACTAAAAATTAATTGAAGGTTCGGTTTCATATAGACTAATATAGAAATTTCCCATCGACACATGTGAGACAACATCGATAATGTCTTGATAAAAGGCCACAGCTTGGCAAGAGGCATAAAAAGTCCCAATGGTCCTAGTAAACTTGGATAATTTTCCCTATCTAGCATATCCATTTTCGCCAGCCATCTTAGTCTTTGCCGCAACTGCTGGCTTCTGAACCCAATATGAAGTTCAGCCTTGGTCTATTATTCGCCGCTGTGGCGGTTGCAAGCAGCCCAGCCAAGAGAGCCGATACGGTTTCCGTTACTGGTTCACCTCCAGGATTTGCATACGGAGTTACGGGTGGTGGTGATGCGACGCCGGTTTATCCCACCGATGTCAAACATCTAATCGAACTTCTGGGTTCTGATGATCCTCAGGTCATCATTATCGACAAGACTTTCGATTTCATCGGAACGGAAGGGACAACGAAGGGAAACATCTGCAAGGCATTTGGCTCCTTTGAGGATGGTTGCCAGTCCACGATAGATATCGGAAAAGGATGCGACGGTAACCCGTCCGAGCCGTACGAGTGGGATACTGCTGGGACCACAGGAATCAGCGTTCACTCAGACAAGACGATCATTGGAGTCGGGAACAAGGGCGTACTCCTCGGCAAAGGGCTGAGAATAGTCCGTGCCTCCAACATCATTGTACAGAACATCATGATCACCAACCTCAACCCACAACTTGTCTGGGGTGGCGATGCTATCACACTCTCTGGCACTTCGAAGGTCTGGGTTGACCATGTTACGGTTAGTCAAGCTCTCCATGACAACCCCTTTACTGAATTCTAACTGGATTGTAACTAGACTCAATACACTGGCCGTGTACACTATGTCTTTGGCCACGAAGCCAACGCTCATGTCACTATCTCCAACAGCTTCATGAATGGCGCAACTAACTTCTCTACTTCGTGCGACGGGCAAAACTACTGGGGATTGGAGCTTGTCGGAGCCGACGACCAGATCACCTTTGCAAGTAAGTGTTTCAAACCGTACTTCGTTGATATCAATATATACGCAACTAAAAGATACTAATCGTCCGCTAGACAACTACGTGTACCGCACATCCGGCCGCAGTCCTGCACTGAGCGGTAAGACGCTCTTCCATGCCGTCAACAGTGTGTGGGAGGACAACAGCGGCCACGCCATTGAGGGCACCGACGACGGCCAAGGTCTCTTCGAAGGTTGTGTCTTCAACAATGTCACCCAAATCGTCGGAGATTTCGTCGGTCAACTCTTTAGCTCGCCGAGTGCTACTGCCAACAAAGCATGCGCCGGCTACCTTAAGAGGGACTGCGTGACGAATATCCAAACAAACAATGGGGATCAATTTACGAACGCCGATACCAAGTTCTTCTCTAACTTTGCCGGCCTCAACATTGCAACTGCAAGTGCAGCTTCGGCGGCCCAGGCAAGCGTTCCAACCAATGCTGGAAACACACTTTAGAATGCCTAATCCTGGGAAAGGGTGGGGAATTCTTAGAGAAGAGGGAAGCAGGAAATATTAATATGATTTTCGTATCTATCGGACTAGAAAAAGAAGAAAGGAGAGACTACGACTTTACTATGCAGTTCTGCGAACAAATGCCTCTTCGGAACTGACTCTGTCAATCAATTCTTTTCTTTTTCTTTTGAAAGTTCTATTTTCATCTTATAAATATCTTCTTTCACTATATAACTACGGATTCGGATACGTAGGCACAATTGCATATTGATTGCCAAATTTGTTGAAGCAGCTCGGCGCCATATGGAGTTCTTCGATCGCGTTGACCAGTTGAGGTGAATGCCTCGATGGTGACTTCTTTCCTGCTGGTTTCCTCATGAAGCTAAAGCTCCTATAGATAAGAACTGTGCTGTGTGTGCCAAACTTAGAATGGGATATCCACATCTACCTCTCGAATGATAAGAGCATGATACTGCTGAATTTTAGAGAAAACATGCACATATGGCATCACTTATTTTTTCTGAATTTAGTGGAGAAGTGGAGAAGCGGGTAGGCAACATCCATACTGGAAGACCTTACTGAACTTCGGACACTCTTCAAAAACTACTATTTGGGCCATATCTACATTGACAGACCCATCGCTCTCTCCAAAGAATGAGCAGGTTGGAAGTTCTGGAATGTGGCCCAGGCGCCTCAAGCAGAAACACCCTTCCAGACTCATAGCTATCATATTCAATTACAGAGTATCAACTCAGGGGAGTTTCGTTTCCGTTTCATAGTCTAAACCGTACTGGACGTAAGGGATGTAAGCATCAATATATTGACAAAGTATACCACAATTCAACGGGAAAGATCGGCAGGGAGCTGACGTTCCTAGCAATGGTACATCGCATTCCTAATCTTAATGATGTCAATTGGGGCTCTTTTTGGGATGGATTCATGCCATACTGACGCGAGATTCTTTGATCTTCCTGCTCTCGAGTCAGGTAACATCAAGAGATACCCTAGACCTGACTAGAACTATGTGTTTATATACTAATGTATAGATCTACAGGATAGTCGGCCTCATGTAACGCCTAAATAGTTTTCTTCAATCTAAGAGTATGAGGACGACAGTGAGTACGCCAGAAAAAAGATAAAAGATATATATAAAAAAAAAATAAAAAAAAGACAAAAAAAAAGAAATCGAGTCCAAAGACAGTTGGGTTATCAAAAAGCTCAAGCGAACACAGCATTCTATGTAGCAAGTCCTGTGGCTATTGGCCGCAAAGACGGATTCTTCACCCGATTAAAAGTACCCAGCTCCAGGTTCCCAGTTCAAGGCATATCCGGAAATTGACATTCTTGAACCTCTAGGATTCAGTCAACCGACAAACATGCCTCTGAGTGTTCTTGTTTTCAAAGTGCCGAATTGACTAATGAGGTCAACATGCACATCATGGCTGCCAGCGATGTAAATTAGCCTACTTTCCCGTATATAACTGCGTATGTTCGCCATTGATTTCCAAACCATCGACATCACACTCTTTCAACCGTCTGTTTTTATAAGGGCTCGACATAGCCCCATTGCCCTTTCATCATTATTTTTTCTTCTGAACTGTTATAGTCCATCAAATTTTGTAATATCTAATCCAACCATGCCATATTACGCAAGACTCGCCTCTCTTTCGGCCGTCCTGCTGCAGGTGCTCCCTACCCTTGCAGCTCCTGCCCCCGGTGGCTCTGGTAATCCCGGCGAGTGGAGCCATGATGGATTTTGGGGATCTCCCGGTCATGGAGACAGCGCGGGCATAGGTCCAGGAGGGTTTGATAACAGCCACTGTGACCATAATGCCAACGGCAACAATGTCGGATCGACTGTCACTGTGACTGATTGGTGAGGTGGCCACTGGGCTTGATGCGAGAAGTTAATTAGCTAACGATAATATCTTTAGCCCGGCTACTCCCACTGCCACCGTGACTGTTACTATTGATGGCGATGGCAACGGTTCAGCCACTATCACCAAAACGATCAGTGCCTGTACAGCAACTGTAACTACCGGCGACGACGGCCGTGCCGGATCAACCACCACGGAGACGGAAACTGTGATCTCCACGATTAGTTCGTGCACCGCCACGACCACCGACTTCACCACTTTGACGGAAGACGGTCCCACGATGACGACCACTGTCACAACGCCCGGCCCAGTCTCAACTACGACCGAATTTGTCGGCACCTCGACCGTCACCGAGCCCGGCGCGACCGAGTATGAGACAGTCACCAATACCATCACCCATACTGACACAAGCACTGTCACCAATAACCAGATCGTGACCTCCACCGTGACTTCGACAGACACCGAGACACTCCAGGTTACTACCACTGTGACTGCGGACGACTGCTCCAACACCGGCACCTCCGACGGTCCTGACTACGGAAGCTGTTCGGACCCGACGATCAACTGGTTGTATGCTCTTGATGGCCGCACCGAGTACTCGTATACCACCAATAACCAGGATGACTTCCCCTTCGGCTCGTCGCCTACTATCGGTTCTCCCGCTGACCTGATATGTAACCGTTTGCGTAGCCCGTGCAATGCTCCTCAGGCTACAATTGACCAGTGCTATGCGGCTGAGAGCGCTGTTGCCTCTTTGAGTGAACAGGAAGCTGCGGATACTTGGAACGACTTGATGACATAGATTGCTTTACCTCGAAGTACTGTTCCAAACCATTGTTGGTATAGTTCTGGTAGATCCAGGACCGGTGATACTGCAGAGGGACGAATGATAGGTTAAAGGATAGGCCTGGAAGTGGAGGGCATCGAGATCGCAGAGATATAGGGGTGTGATGCAAGATGAAGTGTTACATATCCCGCATACTTTCTGGATATAGAAAAAGACTATTCCTGCCGTAGCCAAATATCGATCTGAAATTTTGACCTACTATCGCGCTTAACATAAGATATTCGACTACTAAGGCGTCCGGGAAACTTACCCTTACAATTTAGTAATAGAATATTAGTGCTGCACTTAAAATAAAATGTTATTATATAATTAAGTCGAAAAAAACGAGTATTTATATATGTACCTTTTGTGTGGTCCGCCTAGTAAAAGGTACAGTTGCATATGTATGGGTGGTCCTTTTCTTTTTTTCATATTGATGGCAGACCCTCCGTGAGGAGGGTCTGTAATTTCTGTAAAAAAATGTAAGGGCCGGTTAGTACCGAGAGCGGTTAAGGCTGAGAGATTAGGGTTGAGTAAATCTTCGAGCTACCAAAACCAGGTTGCAATGTAAGATTGAATGACTTAAAATACATTAAAGGTAATTTCCATAATGCATAAATACAATAGATGGAATAATCCAAATCAAACATCTACACATGTACATCCCTAACAGCCTCGGAGGTTCGGCCGATATCGCCTCCTTCCTCTTTTGGGCCTTGGCTTTTTGGTCATTTCCTTTGTGAGGCTCCAACACATAATGGCTGAACGCTCAACCCATAAGCAAGGCAAGACACTTCAGAATTACGAATAAAATGGGCGGGGTAAGCGGATACTGGCCAATAGCGTACCCTATATCCGCCACATAGACAGTTGCCAAGTTGAAACTGAGCTAAGAATGGGATCGCATGGGAACGGGCGCTCAGGGCGCTCGGGGCGTTCGTTTAAGGGGCTATGCTCAGCCCTGCCCGGGAAATAAAAAAGTAAATTGTCTTTGCTATGAAATATTCCACATATCTTTTCTTTTGTTTCCCATTTTTCTTCCCTGGAATCTCAAGATGGAGACGGCGGATGGTGAGGTCCCTCTACGGCAACTTCCGAGAAGCTCAAACAATCTTCACGCACCTGAATACTCCAGACACGATTCCTCAGCCGAGTCTGACCCGCGACATGATGAGGAGCTTCCATCATATAGCCAGGTGCGGTCAACAGGACAAATTCTAGGACGAGGGCACAGTACTTTGCTTCATCGATCGGCTTGGGTATTTGCATTCACGATCATTTACGTCGTACTCGTCGTCTACGCCTGGGCCATGACTGCTTTACTGTCAACCCGACCCTTCAAAGACAAATCCTGGGCGTACTCGTTTGGAACCTCCCGCTCCAGTTATTACTATCGTCATAATGAAGCAGACTTCGATCAAGAGAGAAATACCTATCGTTCTGTGCGGACTATCCAGACCTTCATTCAACTTGTCACTCTTCCCTGGATTTCCACAGTCTGTGCTAGTGCCGCTGTAATCTATGCGCAGAACCAAAAGGATCCTATGGGCCTTCGGCTACGCCAAGTCACAACGCTGGCTGACCGCAGGTGGATGGACTTTTCTTTCTATCCAGCCCTGATTTATAAATGGAGGCAATACGGTAGCAAGCTACTGGCCACTGCGATCTTCATCTGTGTGTTTGGTCTCATCACATTTCCCATCCAGTCGGTCTTTCTCAGTTCACAGTCTGTCAAAGTCCGGACTTTGCCCCAGGAGATTGCCACTATCTATGACTTCAGCCCGAATAGTGGTTATTCATCTTCATCATACGATACCGGCAAAGACGTGCTGAAAGTTCGCAATGCCCTCAACAAAGCGAATGTCGATTTCTACCAACCTAACTTGTGGAGTAACAACAGTGGAGTACAATTCTTGACTCTCAACGATCTGTCTTCTCAGACGTACTACTCCCAGGTTCCGAGTGGTTTCAACACAGGATTACTTCGTCAGTTTGCTCCACGTGTGAACTCCACAGCTACATATGAGATCGTAAGAGCGACTGATTTCCCGGTCGACTGCAGTTCACGCCCAGGGGCATTTTATGCCGAGTATTCATCTTCATACCCGCAGTACGTTAATTCTACTTCAAGTTATTCTTGGGGTGTCACTGCATGCATGCCAGGAAATATGACGAGATCTCCTTGGCAGCTGGCACGTAAGGCACGTAACCGGCAGGATTTCTCTGAGGTTCTCTATCTCAACATGACACAAGAAGGTCACAGAACAAGAGATCATCAAACTCTTTTTCAGATCACTGTCAACACCACGGCTGGCTTCTTTGAATTACCCAACTATATGAACAAGGGCGTACCCGGCCCCTTACTGGATCAAGATCCAGCGGAACTTTGTGATCAGCACTGTCCATCCCAGTTCAACACATACTATTTGGGGTACCGCCGTGACGGGATCACAGTGGAAGGCGCTCTCAAAGCCGGATCACTTGGTCCCATCTCAACAGACAACAAAGGACCGTTGTTATCGGCCGCGCTGGCAAGCTTCGGCCCTGGCTCTTTTGTCGACTCATTCATTGCAACCGCCGCAACCTTTAAAGCAGACCACAAAGTTACAGACGAGGTGTCATCAAGCCTGGGAAAAGTATGCGCTGCGAACACCCCACTCACCAACCTCATGGGGTCTTCCTCTCTGGAGTGCGTATCTGTTGTGATCGATAGAGATGGCGACTATTATTACCCTGTTGGGTCACACATTGCGCAATGGATAAATTACTTCCAAGACAACGCGGAGCCAATTCAGAAGGCCTTCACATCAGCGGCTTTCCTTGCCAATCAGGAATTCCTTTCCAGTCAGAGGGGCAGATTTTCTGTTGCCCAAGATTTGGGCGCCGATATGGATCTTCCATCAATTTCTCCCGTGGGAATTATCGTAGTCTCCATCTTGATGGCACTTTACTTGCTACCTCTGTTGGCTTTGTCACTCTACGCAGGTTTTTCCTATCGATGGACCGAAAGATTGGATTCCTTTGTGATGCTGCGATTTGGAGCCTTTGTTGGTGATAAGTTCTTTCCTTTGCTCATTGGACGCGAGAGTGATAAAGTTCCTGAGCTGGACGAGATGTCTGGTGTTATTCGGGATGTGGCAACATACTCAGGCGACGAGGTTATTAAGATTGGGAGGTTGGGGTTCGGCGAAGGCAGCAGGTTGCGAGAAGGCCATCGGTACGAGTGCTTCCAAGGGGACGACGAGCCATTGAATCATTACGAATCTCAACGGATGCAACGGGTTATTCACCGCCGAGCCTAACAATTGATATACGTATATGTACTGGGCTAGAAGGAACCCTCGGTCATTTCTAATGATTTGATTTGATCTAATAATAATGTTCATATACGCAAATAATCTCGATGCTTCCAAGGCTATTTCATGACTAGCTGATTCATTAGACATTATAGTAGGTACTTATATAACTAGTAGCCCCTTCACCTTCACCGGGATTTCCCCCATAAAGCGCCTGATTTTTCAAAATACTAGGATTTATATTATGACCAGCCTGGCAGCTTGGACAAACTTTATTCTGGAAATGTTCCTCGTTATGGGTATAGTATTCGCATCTTTATCACGAATTATGAGATTTATATTGTTCCCCGAGGTCTGGATATTATTAAAATACAGGAAGGAATTGGGAAGGAGTCATCGAGATCTATCATATAGTTGGTCCTGGGTAACCGAGCTGCTGAGGGAGATTCGAGTAAATATGTACAGTGTAAGAGTGTACGGAGTATCCTGTGACACTGTGGCTTTTTCATAGACAAATTTGGAATAATTGGTAATGTAGTTGACAGTAACATATGTTTTAATTCTCAGGACCCTCACGCATCTAATGTATCTATTGATGTGGGAATTTGTCACTACATACCTAGCTATAGGCGCGATCGAGGTTCAGGGATCTACCAATTCCATAAGGTCTACGTAATAAAGAGGACTAGATAATATTTGCTAGACATGGGTAAAGACAGTGAGATGTGTAAACAAAAACAGACATGGCAAGAGTCAGGTCTTCTTTGTTTTCCTCGGCTCTCCAAGTTCCACGCTTTCTCACCCTATGTATACCATCACGCCACAATCTATTTTGGGCTCTCACTTCAGTGGATACAGGAGTTCGAGACAAATGGAGTTAGCTGATGTCTTTCGTGGCTTCAACGTGACCCCAAGTGAAGACTCTGAACCTTTGGAGTTGAATCCAGAAATCTTTGTTTGACAAAGCCAGCATTAAAGCCCATTTCCATCCGGTACAGCGGAGGAGGGTTGTTTGCCCAGACAGAGCCCCAACAAGCATCACAAGTCGTGTCAAAGATCAAAGGAACAAGCCAAAAGCGTATTGAAGGAATCCTCGAAGTCAGATCCACTGAGAGTACGCCTTTGCAAGAACTCGCCGAATGAGGCGTTTCAAGAGCTATGTTGAATGAACAGCATGAAAAGGAGATTAGACCTTCATCCAAGAGAATGCCCTGTCATCTTTGTTTCATCTTGTCTACGGCCTTCAAGCTTTCTTTGACCTCCCATAATCGAGGCTTCCGTCCGGTGAGATGGGTTCGGCGTATACAAAATGCTAAGGATACAAATACCTTCGAGGTTCTCTCCTTTATATTTATCATTCATACATTCTCAATATTTGATTTGCTAGTTACCTAGGGAAAGAACCACCTTGGTCGTGACTATCTTCTCTGTTGCAAGATGCCTCCACGGCCTTTTTTCCCTCGTGCCGCAAAACCTGGCAGTAAAGATGCATCCAAGAAGTCCGATGGAAAACGCAACGCAGATAGCTTGAATGGGGATGCAGAGGCAACCCCTCCAAGGAAGAAGAAGACAAAAAAGGAAATCCCACAGAAGCTGGACGAGGAACTTCTTGCAGCCGATCTCAACACTGATTATTCGAAACGAAGGAAGAATCTTAGGAATCTTAGGCCACAAATGCCCAAGAAACAGAAATGGCCAAAAGTAAATGGTGTTGTCAGAGAGCGGGAAGATGCACCTCAAGGCTGGAACCCAGAGGAACCTGATCTGATGCCCGAGTAAGTTATACCTCCTCATGATAATTAATACCGGCGCCGCTGTTCATCTCCGGACTTGGAAGTTGACCTTTGTTATGCAGTGACCTTGAATCTCAGATCGCAAGGTGTCTTGAGCGGATCACAGAGAATATCATGCCTCATGTCTATCAGCATAAACTGGCAGAATTGATGGCAAAACAGGCGGAGCGCAAGTGAGTCAGACAGACTATAACTCCAAATTTTTCTAATTAGAGACTAATTTGATTCCCACCATCCAGTACACTGATAGCTACCGAGCCAGGTTTAAGTTGGCCCGTTGTACAACGCCTAGATAATCTCAAATTTACCTTGGATTGGCTCATTGCGGAAAACGACCAGTACAAGATGGTCGATACGGTAAAAGCCATTATTGCACAATACCGATCAGGGGAATTAGATTGGCATCCGGAATTTGTCACCTACTGGCATGCTGGAGTTCAGCTCTGTCTGCCGAGACCTTTCCACTGGGAGGAATACCGCTCCATTCATGACAAATGTGAGGGACATGAAGGGTTTTGGGTCGAAGGTGTAAGTCTTGTCAAAAACCCCTTGATTGCATCAAGAAACATACACTAAAACCAAGTATTCAGATATTCGGGCCTGCGCCTGACTTGAGCAAGACTTCGATAGTATGCCAACCAGATCCGCGTGTCAATGCCACAATGGTAGCTATTTCCCTCTCAATTGCCGTATTGGCCACCTTTTGTTGGGCCCGATTTCTAACAATCTTCTTCAGGTGAGGTTTAGCCTTCGGATCCCGCAGGCTCAGCCGCCTGATGGGAAAGGATTATCGAGCTTCGAATTCCCGTTCATGGATGACACCGGGTCAACGCATATGAGCATATTTGAAGATGACATCAGCATTCTTCAGGATAACAAAAATCACCCCTTGCCCCGATGCCTGGGTGTTGGTCTCCACTATACCTCAGATGACAGGCGGGTCCCCGCGTTATATAGAGAATTAGAAGTCAACATGTGGAGTGTGGATGACAAGTGCTTCATGTCCAACTGGGAGCCGATACCAGTTTCTATCCGGAGTGGTCATGCAACGAGGGCCGGCGCTGACCGTTTGAGTGGGTCATGGTTGCGACACAGGTTTTACACTGGAACTTGTCCTGATCAGTCCATGCGTCTTTGGGTGTTTAACTATAACCCTGGGATACCACCACAGGGTGAGAAGACTCTTCCTACTGCGACCCCGGCACAATTGACTGCGCCCTTCCGAATTGGAGCGCTTCATCCCATCGCAGACTTTCCTCATCTTGACCCAACACTTGCATCAGGGCATAGCTTGATCTAAGTTGCCGAAAGATGTGTTCTGTCTTTTCCTTATATATCTTCACTTTTGCCTCCCGCTGTTAGGTTGCTTTCTTGGTTTTCGACCGTCTTTCTTTTCTTTTGGACTCCTTGTCTGCATTTTTGGTTTGTTTTCGACTGTTAAATTTGACATACATATACTACATTCAATGTATCACTTCAGAATTGCGATTGCGAAATACAGGCTGTTGACCTGATATCGTGGGCATAGTATGGTATTACTCAAGTATGTAACAATGGATGCCATGGGAGACCTTTTTTCATGGAACATATCATCTCTTTATCGTCTTTGGAGGAGAGGTACTGGAAATGAGATGCACCAAGTCTAACTAAAGAGGTAAAATGGAGTTAAGAAGCATAAGCTGGAGGAAGGTTATCCGGGCGGAGGAACAATATTCCAGAGGTTTCTCCGGCCATTTTATATATATAGCCCTCGCATGAACTCAATGACACTTACATTCTACTCCATTTGCTCCACTACCTTACAGCATAACTACGTAACTTCATGTCAGGCCTGCTCTACCTGATGATGGGGGAATCATGTTATATTATCTTTACACATGCGCATAAGTACCTAGGTAGGTCATGGTTCATGCTTAATGCATCCATTGGCAGGTAGCAACAAATCACACGTCATTGACTTATCAGACAATAAGTATGTCAGTATAATTAACCAAAAAAATCTCTGCTGTCACTTGAACCCTTTTTCTTTCTTCATCGTGAACTTTATTATTTCCTAGCATCTACAACTCCAGTGTACAAACTTTCTATCTTTGTCAGATCCCCAGACCACACCGAGGGATTGGTTCCCCTGCATATTGCAGCATCTCCATTCCAGCAGGGATACACATCATGGCATCAAAGGCAGGTCAAAAGAGCATCTCCGCCTATGGAGAGGCTCGTTCAACAGTGGAAGGGAAACCTCTCGACGCCGAGACAATCCGTAAGATGAATGCCTGGTTTCGTGCCAGCATGTACCTATGCTTGGGTATGCTTTATCTTCGCGACAACCCACTTCTCAAAGAGCCTCTTAAGCTAGAGCATCTCAAAGCTCGACTCTTGGGTCATTGGGGTTCTGACGCGGGGCAATCTTTCACCTGGATGCACATGAACCGTCTCATCAAGAAGTATGACCTCAAGGTTCTTTTCGTTTCAGGCCCCGGCCATGGCGCCCCAGGAATTATCTCACAATCTTACCTTGAGGGTGTGTACTCTGAAGTCTACCCAGATAAAGGTGAGGATACGGAGGGCATGACGAAGTTCTTCAAACAATTCTCTTTTCCTGGTGGGATTGGAAGCCACGCGACCCCCGAGACACCTGGCAGCATCCACGAGGGAGGTGAGCTCGGATATTCACTGTCACATGCCTTTGGCTCGGTCTTTGACAACCCCAATCTCATTACTTTAACCATGGTTGGAGACGGCGAGTCTGAGACCGGCCCACTTGCAACCAGCTGGCACAGCACGAAGTTCCTGAACCCGATCAATGATGGAGCAGTCCTGCCTGTGCTCCATCTCAACGGATACAAGATCAACAACCCGACGGTACTTGCACGAATCAGCCACGACGAACTCACCTCTTTGCTCGTTGGCTATGGATGGAAACCATACTTTGTGGAGGGAAGTGACTTGGACAGCATGCACCAAGCCATGGCGGTTACACTCGAGCAATGTGTAACAGAGATCAAGGAGCACCAGAAGAAAGCTCGAGAGACAAAGACCCCGTTCCGACCTCGCTGGCCAATGATCGTTCTGCGCACACCCAAGGGATGGTCGGCTCCACGGGAGGTTGATGGCCATCTTCTCGAGGGATTTTGGCGCGCGCATCAAATTCCTATCACTGATGTTCGCACCAACCCCGCTCATCTTAAGGTGTTGGAGACATGGATGAAAGCCTACAAACCAGAAGAACTCTTCGACAAGAATGGTACATTGATTCAGGAACTGAAGGAACTTGCGCCCACGGGCAAATCACGGATAAGTGCCAACCCTGTTGGCAATGGAGGTCTTCTGCGCCGGCCGCTTGATATTCCCGATTTCAGAGAGTACGGGTTCAAGGATATTGATCCTGGACTGACAATCAAGGGAGGCATGGCCAACATGGCGAGATTCCTTCGTGATGTAGTCGCTCAGAACATGAACAACTTCCGGCTCTTTGGCCCCGATGAGACTGAATCTAACAAGCTTTCCGAGGTGTATAAAGCAGGCAAGAAAGTCTGGATGGGGGATTACTTCGAAGAAGATAAAGATGGAGGAAATTTGTCTCCCGATGGCCGCGTGATGGAGATCCTCAGTGAACATACTTGTGAAGGATGGCTGGAAGGCTACATTCTTTCTGGGCGGCACGGACTGCTCAACAGCTATGAGCCTTTCATCCACGTCATTGATTCCATGGTCAACCAGCATTGCAAGTGGATCGAGAAGTGCCTTGAAGTAGAGTGGAGAGCCCGGGTCTCATCTCTTAACATCCTCATCACCGCCACTGTTTGGAGACAAGACCACAATGGCTTCACCCACCAGGACCCCGGATTCCTCGATGTGGTGGCTAACAAGAGCCCCGAGGTAGTTCGCATCTACCTCCCGCCCGATGGCAACACTCTCCTATCCGTGATGGACCACTGTCTCCGCAGTGTCAACTACGTGAATGTAATCGTCGCCGATAAACAAGAGCACATCCAGTTCCTGGACATGGATGCAGCCGTCGCGCACTGTACCAAGGGTCTCGGAATCTGGGACTGGGCGAGTAACGACCAAGGCACAGAGCCGGATATCGTGATGGCATCATGCGGTGATGTTTCGACCCACGAAGCTTTAGCCGCGACTGCACTACTACGTGAATATCTCCCACAGCTCAAAGTCCGTTTTGTTAATGTGGTGGATCTATTCCGACTGATTTCCGCCATTCACCATCCCCACGGTATGTCCGATAAGAGATGGAAGTCCATTTTCACTATCGACAAGCCCATCATATTCAACTTCCACTCTTACCCCTGGCTCATCCACCGACTCACGTATAAGCGACCTGGTCAACATAGCCTGCATGTGAGAGGGTACAAAGAGAAGGGCAACATTGACACTCCGTTTGAACTGGCTATGCGCAATGACACCGATCGATACAGTCTCGCTATGGCTGCCATTGATTTGGTTCAATCTCTTGGGAACTCGGCAGCTGGCGTGAGAGAGAAGCTGTACAACGAGCAGCTTGCGGCCAAGTCCGAGGCTTTCGATAATGGGGTTGATCCCGAACATATTCGCAACTGGAAATGGCCTTTCCCGAAAGAGTAGGGGGTGTTCTTGTTGGAGATATTAATAGAGATAAAAGTTACCATAGCACTTAATACATTTTGTGCAAATTGGCCTCGAGTCAGAAGAGAATATCCAATTACCCCGGTCTCGTAACTACACTATCCCTCATCAGGTTACCATAGAAACGACTAGTCATATTCCTCGAGGTCTAAATCACTGTCTAATCACCGAATGAGTCATTGTTAATTAGAACTCCAGGGCTCTTCTAATAGAGGTATAAGCTAGGGGATGGAAACCGCCTTATAGGCGTTCTTAGCTGCAACCGCAATAGGCCGAATCTAAGTCCCACTAGGTGGTCTACTAGGCTCTGTGGTTGGTTGTCATTCGCGCATCAGCTAGAGAAGTTACTATCCGATCCATCCCTTAGTTCTAGCAGCTCTCGGGCCACATAGTCTAATATCCGGGTTACTTTGATGAAATTGCTGAGATATCGCGCTCTGATCAGCCTGTCAATAATTCTATTTTATCTACGCCTATATTTCTTATAAATCACCCTTGACATGTGCGCAAACTAACCGATATACAGAGTCCAACCTCTCATCATCACACTGCTGGAAATACACAGAACGTGTTCTGAGATATTCGGTCGCATGGAGATCTACATCGACGGGGGAATCCGACGAGGAACAGACATTTTGAAGGCACTCGCTTTAGGAGCGACAGCTGTTGGGATCGGACGGCCGTACCTCTACTCTCTGACATATGGACAGGAAGGAGTTGAGCACCTTACACAAAGTACGTTTGTCTACCCTCTTTTCATAGAATTATGGTGTAACTAACATCCCGTAGTCCTCAAAGACGAGCTTGTCTCAGCAATGAAGCTAAGCGGCATCACGCACATCGACCAAGTCATATATCTGTGGAGCTGGGACGACAGGCATGTCAAGTTTCGCGGAGGTTTATGGTACACGTCGACTGGCAGGAATTCACTGGGGCAGAGGGTGACGGTCATTGGGTGAGGGCTTCCAAGGGTTTGACCGTATGCTGAAGTTCATTCCAAGGTTGAGTGTTGATTTGTTGAGACAGGCTGTCAGTGGGCCGTGTATGGCCATACCCTGCCATTGAAGGAAGGAGCCTGATTTCTGTCAAATAGAAAAGGCCATTCCAGAATATCAAATACCAATGTAGGAAAATGGAAAATGGAAGTGTGAGGTGAGGAAGGTGGAAGCTGTATCCCACTTCCTATGTAGTTGATTTGTTTTGCAAGTCACGAGATAAAGGACAAAATAGGAAAGTACGGAACTTTTCGTTCTGGGAAGGTGCGCCTGTTGGGAGTATAAATCTCCACCTCTCAATCCCTCAAGTCCCCATTCTTTCCTCTTCAACTCTTCTCCTCCCATGGTTTCTCTCCCTCTCCGGATGATATGTGTACCTCCAAAATGGTATGGCATAGGAGTATTATCATTGAATAATCACATTGAATGTCTACTCTAGTTCCTATAGTAGCTGTTTGCCTTCTATGCATCTACGGAAGGGAACAACATGTATGCAAGGCAGGGAAGACGTTGAGTGAGAAAAATATATGGCGATTCACAATGAAATTGACGCCCCTAGATTTTGCGGATGGAAATCGAGAGCAGATACCTGCAACAGAACAGAAGGCGATGCGCCGTGGCGCCGAGATCGGTAAAAAGAAAGGTGCAACAACAGCGGATTAAATGGTTGAGAAGGACACGGAGAAATAGGAAATAGGTGGCGTGAAGTCGGTCATTGAAGCTTAAGATAGTACATTATTGTAAGGAAAGATCCCGTTGAAAATTTAGCCATATCGGCCGACGGGAACGTCGTGACGATGAAGATCCTTGGACCATTCCGGTGCAACCTTATCCCGCTCATAGAGCAGGCCACAGTTATGGCAGAGTGTCTAGTCAGGACGGTTAGAAACTGTACAGTTGGTAGTACATTCAAGAATGACCACTTACCCGTGGGCCATCTGGACCATCGCGCACAGCCCAAACTGCTGTGCCCCACACCGCACAGTTCTTGCATCTCCAGCTTTGGCGTTCCCTGTAGGCAGAATTCATTAGTGAATATTCCAGTGAGAAGTAGATGTACCTAGCAGCCACATACCATTCCGAAAGCGTGCCACCGCCGCCACCGTATCCAGCCCCTGATCCGGTATCAGGAGTTCCCCGGCCACCAGGAGTGCCACTTCTGCCTGAAGGACTCAAACTGCGGAATCGGCGCTTTCGCTTATTCCTTTCTCCACGTCCGAGCGGAGTCTCACTATCTACTTCAAAGTAATTGCCACTGTTCTGCCTTGAGATCTCAGGTGTGATGCCCGTGGTAGAAGAGAACCTAGCTGTTTCTCGGCGCAGACGTCGGATCTGACGCTCACGGTCACCTTCTCTCCGTTCGATCTCTTCCTTGGACAGTGTCTCGACCTGAGGTTGCCATTCATCACAAATGGTTTCAGGATCGTAACGCCAGCCAGCCTCCACGCCGTTGGCTGCCAAATTCTCAATTTCGTTGCCGTAGCCGGTGAGGCCGCTGACAAGAGCACCGCTTTCGCAGACTTCCTTTTTAAACTTCAAAACTGCCTCGTAGATGGCATGTGCAATCGCACTGACCCATTCACCACCAAGGCTGAGATCTGCGCAAGTGATACGCGCAAACTCTTCAGCCATTCCAGGTGGGTGTAGTAGAGACCACTCGAATTTGTCTGTGTAAAGTTTGTTTTGCAGGTTGATGTTGAGGGTGATCAAGCACCGATATGCGTCATCCGGGTTCAAAAGGCTGTCATTTACCAGCGCTTCCTTGGTCACTGTCACAGTGGACGTCACATTGGGCCGGTTATCAGGTATCGCAATGTTGGCAGCAGCTGGTGTCGTCGACGTGTCTCTTGACGGTACAGTCTGTGGCGGAGCACTGGGTAGCGTACCTGCATCTGAGCTCTGGAAGAGTGGATGGAGAGCGACGCCAGCGTATTCCTCCAGCTGTTGCCGGATCTGGTTGCTGATGGTCATGGTTGTGGCTTGAGGATTTGGGAGATCAAGATCGCGAACGAATCCAATAGCAAATTCTTCGGGCGTGGAGAGTGATTCGTGGAGGTTCCATAAGAAGGTATCCTTAATGCGGAACGGGGGTAATGGGTCAGGTCTGCGATACGCAGGAAGAGTCTGATTGATGCTAGGGTCCACGACTGTGCGTGGGAAAGGGAATGGCTCGAGGGGCTGATGAGCGGGGACTTCGACGTCAATTCGGATTGGAACGAGTGTCAAGGGGAGTTGCGCTTGAATCTGCAGTTGATCGGCACACCTAGAATCACCACGCTGTATGTTAGCAAGATTTTAAAGATAGACAGGGAAGACAGAGGCCGCTCTCGTTAATGGCCACATCAGTCCTGGCAATAGGGAACATACGCTGGTCGCAGCATTCTCTTGATCATCCACTCGCGAAAGAGGCCTTGCACCTCCACCGGCGCATGCACTTCTTTGCCCAGTTTCTCCGAGTAGGGCACCAACTTGTCGGTGGCGGATTCTTCACGCCGAAGACTCCTCAATCCCGTCGGTCGCCGGGGCCCATCGGTCTCATCAAAATCCTCGTCATCAAAGCCATCTTCTGCATAATTGATGGCTGTGGTTCCACGCTTCGTGGTGCGCGGAGTCGGGCCGGTCTGTGAAGGAGGGTTGACAGGTGTGAGCAACGCGTTTCCATACTGGCGCATGCGCGGGGGGTAGGAACTGATATAGCCTCGGAGAGGGGACATGTTGGCGATTCAATTGCACAATAACATGCCCCTTCGAGGGTATGGGCGGGAGAAGAGAGAGCTTGCGATTGTTTTGATCGGCTCGATGTTCGAAGGGCTGATCACTGCAGTGAGGCACAATTGAGAATGGTCCAAGCGCGAAAAGGTTAACAACGAGTACTTGTAAGATGCCACAGCATAAAGTAAATGTGTGACAAAAAATCAAGATCGCGTCAAAGGCATCCAGATATGATCCAGTTGGAGATTGGCCCTGAGATCGATATTCTGCGCGACTTTGCCCAATTCAACGCTAGTCCCATTCCAGGGAGCGCGTCATGTGACTAGTGCCTCAGGCCAGCGCGACTGGGAATCATTATAGTAGAACAACAGGGGCATCAATAGGCGTATCAATAAACAATGAAAATCATCAATAGGCACTGGCCTTTGCTCATTTCTCCTAGGTCATAGCTACATATGTACATGGTGGGTTGAGACTCATTGTGGTATGAAAACAAGACTCAAATCGAAAACAAGCAAACGGAATGTGAGGGAAAGCGCTACAATTTCCAATCAGATCTGCACTATATATTCAATCTTCACAGCCAAACTAACTGATTCACAAGGAAAAGAATTTACCAATCAGACTAGAAAATGGATACACCGAAAGGAAGGAGAACACCCAAACTGCTGAGTACGCCAGCGCTGCTGTCGGTAAGATGAAAGGTTGAATATCTGTGGCAGACATATTTAAAGGCAACTTTAGGAAAAAAAAGAAGAAAAAAACAGTCGAAACTTCGAGGCACAAGGCCGGGGGAATGATAATCGCASATGCAAGGGAAAGAAGGAAAGGGAAAAAAAAAAAAGTCAGCGGAGCCCAATAACACTCTGCGATGGGATTAGCTATAAAGAGTTTTAAGTGAGGATTGGGGTCTTACCATCTCCAAAGTCCACACACGCCGGATCCAGACCTTTACTGGCCCCTCGACGCCCTCAACGTCGTCCAGCTCAATGCCCTCCCACCAGCAGCGGCGGGCAGGTTTGCGCCAAAACAGGAGAAGCTTCTGGGCCATGCCCACGGAATTGTTGTTCGACAAGTCTCCGCGAATATCGGTGCGGAGTTTGGCCAGTGCAAGACTGCAGATTACTGCCTTGTTAGGCTCCGGGGCACGGTGGCCCCACTGGTCAGCACGATCAAATCCTCTACATTGTATATTAGCATTGGCCCATGATTGAAATCTCGGGTCCAACTCACCCGGCTGTCAGCATCTCAATAAGATGCTGTTCGGTTGATCCAATCTCCTCGCTCTTGCGGAGTCCAGAAAAGATGCCGTCCTGTTTCAACAACGACCTACCCGCCGCCCGCTTGACTTCGAGCATTTCATCGTGCCCAATGTCGGCGCGAGGGGGAATGACATAGAAGTCGAGATCCTCTCGGAGGACAATGATGCCAGCACGGTCCTGGAGCATGTCACGGGCTGAGCCCTGCATGGGATCCGACATTTCCATGTCTGGTGAGTTTGAGCCGGAAGGCAGAGATGAAGGAATGGTTTGGGCAACAGTTCGGAAGAAATCCAGCATGTACTGAAGCGAGACCGGGTCATACTGGATAATATCTGTCAGAAAGGACTTGATACTCAAGATAGAGATTTGCGTACGTCAACCGGGAATACATCCCCGTCATGGAAACCATTTGTGGCATGTCCATCTGGGAGGAGGCCATTGGGGAAGAGAGACAGCAGAACGAATTCAGGCAAAGTCAACAGCTCATCCCGAGAAAGGGTAAACCGCGTACCGCTATCAACTCGTTAGACTATGCATAATTGAGATATGAATGAATGCGTGATCCTACCGAAGGTCGAGACCGACGTGTTCATCTCCGCCGATATCTATTATAACATGTTAGCGAAAAGCACACCAAGCAGATTTGATTGTCAAACATACCACCAAGAGTGTTAATTGGCGGCCCCCCGGTCTGCTGAACCTGGGTTATGATACTGGAGGCGCCTCCTGCAGCAGCCATCACGTAGGTGAATGACTCAAGTGGACTATAGCCTTCTGTGTATGGCGGTGGTGGTTCACCGTCGTCAGACGAGCCCTCGTTTTTTGGTTCGGTGAAAGACGCTTTTGTGTCAGCAACTGCCGAAGATGGGGCCGGCTCGAGCGACTCCTCGACAGGCGCTGGAGGCGCTAAGGCTGGAGGACAAGCTGGTCCAGGTTCAGTAACTTTATATGGGCGATTGGTGTCCGGCAGTGATGAGAAGATAAGAGACGAAAATGGCGGAGGATATGCGAGTGAGGAACTCGACGCCGATGCTGGGGAGTGCGGTGGAGGTGCAGTGTAATAATCGTGGTCCTCCTCTAGGGAGTCCGTTGGATGGGGCGGGCACGCCGTGGTTGAAGGGTCCGACGGCGGCGTTTCTCGCGACACCGTGGTTTCTATTATCGCCTGAATCACGTCAGACAGGCTAAAGTGCACAAGCAAAATGATCAAATGCTGACTTAGTCTAGCAATGCGACTGATCTGGGTCAAGTGTCCAAGTCGCTGTGTTCGAGAGTCTTGGCAATTTTCCAAATCAATGACTGACTTTCAGCACCAGGATGAAAGAATCTTTGTTCCAAAATGAGTTAAACAGATATACGCTTTCATCTGCTAGATTTGCAGTGATTGAGTGTTGGAGAAAGAGAGCGCTTAGAGGTTGGGGAAGACGGGTAGATCAACTTGGGACGGCGGTAAGTCCGAGCGCCTCACTAGCCATCGAGACCTTAGCACGTGCCGTGTCCTCTGTATTTTTGGTTTGGTTTGGTTTTGGTTTTGGACTTAATTTGGATTTCCTGTTCCTACATAGTAGAGACGATTATTATTTTGGGATGATATTAGACGTGCCTACAACATAGTGAAGTCATGGTAACCTTAGGTATGCCCATGCTTGGGCCTATTTCCAGCCGGTCCCCCGCCAAACCGCCTCCTATTGATCTCTCATTTCATGCCATGATTGTGACCATGTGTTGGTTTTTGTTTCTAACTTCGGAAGAATTCAAGAGTATTGTACGTATAGGAACCATCTCCTTTTTAGCTTTTCTGGAATACTCATTATCAAAGTCGAAGATCATTTTCATAGTCTGTATAACCATGGAATATACCTCCGCCACATAGATAATCTTATGACCATGATATCTCGGATTTTTACTGTGAAGATCACAAGGAAAATAAAACGAATCGAAGGTGACTTGGTAGAGAAATCATGATCTTACTGTTGGTATGACTACATATATGTAGTTTGGTGTGGAATAGGGGTAGTCACACCTGGGCGATGACAACAAAAGTCATTGTCCAGACATCCCTGAGAAGACATACAAAGGGAGGTTATTTATGTGTATACGTAATGACTTCCATGGGAGATATGCGCTATATAACTATGCATTTCATTTGTATACTTCAATATTTAAATATTTTTATGTAAATACATCGTATCAGACGTTACGCTCTGCGAAGCTCTGAATCAGACCCTCGAGAGTCGGTTCATACTCCTTCAAGCTGACCTGGTCACCCTCAAGAATAGTATTGGCCTGTACAAAGACCTTACGTGGGACCTTGTTCTTCAAAACAACCTCACGAACGGTGCTTCCCCACCAACTGTCAACAGAGGTAATATCGTCGTACAAGCCCTTACCAGCCTCAACATCTGCGGTACTCTTGTAGACATGCAGCTTCTGGAGGTACTTCTCCACGGCAGGACGTCCGTGAGTCAAAATCTTGGACCGGTCAAGGTGGATCTCCAGATCAGAGAGATCCTCCTTGCTGTAAGACAACTTGACGAAGTCATCACCGGCATCGAGGAAAGTGCGCAGAATACTATACCGAGCCTGCATGTGTGCTTGGCCCCATTTCTGGGTCTTCGGATCCCAGAACTCGAGGGCGACCAAACCTGCGCGAGCCATGGAAAGGTAGGCTACGTACAGGACGTCGCCGGCCTCACCGGCCAAGTCTTCCTTGCCATCGCCGAATCCAAAGATCTTCAGGATGCCAAAGTCGCAGCCAAGAACCATGGCCACGCACTCAGCACGGCACTCCTCATATGACGAAGCAATTGAACCAAATACCGAGCTCCATGTCTGTCCAGGCTTGTACCAGGTCGACACGGACTTGTTGGTGACGGGGCTGATGGGTGGGTTCTCAATGTCGAAGTTGTACTTCCCTGGCGCTGTCTCTTGCAACAGCTTACCAGTTCCATGACCCAGCAATTCGTGGATGCCGACCTGGACCTCAAAGGCCGGGTCCCGGAATGCGCGAAAGACTTGCTGGTCTCTCTCAGCAATGAAAGGAATAGGCTCGTTAGGAGCCTTGGCGCTGAGAACGTTGCCCAGAGACACATTCTTAAAGCCAAGGTTCTGGCGAATGTCATCATAATTAGGCAGGTTTATGCCAGCTGGGAGACCCGAGCAGGCGAAACTCAAGACCTCCAATGAAGTGAAGTCGGGGCTGAGGAACTTGTCCTTCTCAAAGTCTGTACCCCAGGGCAGCTTGGGGATCATGCTCTCGGCACTGTCAACCAGCGTCCCGAAAGCTCTGGTGCGCTCCAGGTTGACCTAGAAATGTTAGAGACAGCAGTAAACATATAAACCCATCATCACGTGTCATACCAAAGCAACGAAGCCTTCCCATTCTCCGCGCACACCATGGGGGTCTCTGTATGTTTCAACAAAGCCCAGGTTCGTCTCCAGGACTGGCTTTTGGTCCTTGACCCAGATGCGCTGGCTCTCCTTGAAAGCCTCGATTGATCCAGCCCCAAATGAAAGAGCGTATGAGTCCAACATCTTCTTCTGCTTCTCATTTTCAGCAGCAAGTCCCGCCTGCTTAATGCTGTGCGCGATCTTTGCCATCTCTTCCTGATGGTCACCGAAGACAAGGCGCAGCGTCTTTCCCTTCAGGTCTCCGTCAAGCTCGAATGTGTCCACATCGCCGAGATCCCGGTCCCTCACAGGAGGCGATGAAACACCAGATGCGATCAAAAGCTCGAAGTCACCCGAGGATGTCTTCCGGATTCTAGTGTTCTCCAATGCAAGTCCCTTCTTCTCCATCAAGTCACCAATTGCTGTGATTTCCTCCTGTGAGATTGTTGGGGAATCGGGGTAGTAGGTGGTCATGTGCCCCTGCTTGGGATATCCGAGGTGCATCATCGACTCTTCACTGGTCTCGTATATCCCTCCTCCAGTGGTGTTGGCCTTCTGGAAAGCCACCTTCGTCTCCGCAGTAGCCGACGACAGAGCCTCAAATGCGGATGCGGACAGCCGAGGGATGAACTTCGAGTCACCAAAGCCCTTGTAATTTCCGCAGTTGCCCAAGAATTGACCCGCATATTCAAGGAAGAAACGGAGATCATCGGAGCTGACTTGTGTCTTCTGGGCGAGGCTGTTCCAGTCGCCATTGGAAGCATGGTACAGTGATAGGATGAGGTCGTAGATGGGTTCGGACTCGGGGGAAACCTGGCGCAGGGTGACTCGAGTGCCCTCAAATGCGGCTCTGTATACATTTCAGAAAAGTTAGCTCCCAATAGCTCTTAGAAGGCGTGGTATTGACGGGTGTATCGCAGGAACACCGTACCTGCTCATGAAGTGCGCATATTTCCTCAAGTTTTGGTCTTTGAGGGTATCAAAGTGTGACTTGACTTCCAATCTCACCACGGTAGGAGGCGAGTCAGCTAGGTAATGCTGTTTGATGCTTTCGTCCATGGCGGCGCGAGTTAGATGGGAATACGAGGAGAATGTGTTTGCCAGTCGGGGAGTCGACAGGCGAGAGATCTGATGGAGGGGTAACAAAGGTAACACGGATCTCCGCGCAATGCCACGCATAGAGTGCATATGGAGGGGCTTCACGACGAAGTATGACATATCATCAAGAGGCACCAATCAGGTACGTGTTTCCTCTGCCACGGTCGGATCACCAATGGAGTTCCGATCTACATTTGCTTGGCATCGTTTTGATTTGCTAATTGATTGTTCTTTCGTCACTTTGCTTAATTACAACTGTTGCAGTGACTATTTACTATACTGGGAATGTGCAATAATAGAAATAGCAATAACAAGCAATAAAAACGGGGTATCAGCCGAAAATAACAAGAATTGTCCTTATATCAGACTCTCATACTTGTCCAACCCTTGCTTCTGGGTTCCCTGTTGCGGTGTCGCGGCTGTGCCTTGGGAAGATGTTAATCTGTTCGTTGTGTTCATCGGAGGGGGTCTCATAGTGCTGTTGGTCACCACGTTTCCTGCAGGAGGTGGGGGGATCGAGAATGAGGAGTAGTTGGGTGCCGGTTGCGCCGTTGGCCCGGACATATGATTCGAGGGTGTCATAGTCGGCACGGACCCCAAAGACTGACCCGGTGGGCCGGTGTGGGATCGAACATTGAGATTCGCCGCGGCTCCCCAGGTAGAAGATGAGGGTTGCATAGTAGGGAAGACTTGAGCAACTGGTGAAGCTTGCGGAGCAGGAGTAAGAGACGGGAAAGAGCCCAGTTTCTGATCTGGAGTGATGGAACGGAAACCAATATTGGACTGCTGGCTTAAGGCATTCGCTTGGTGTGTCGTGCCTGCATTGTTTGAAGACCAAGAAAATGAAGGTGACATGCTCGGAATCGCTGGTGTGGCTGGCTTGGCTGGCTCCATACTACCCCACATATCTATACTTTGGCCATTCGCAGGAGATGCCTTCTTCCCAAGAACAAGGCGCTCGAAACTGCCAGCACCACCGTCCGCATCGGGCGAACCGAGGCCTGTGACGGACTGCGAAAAGTCGTCGGCACCATTCTGGAAACCGGTTGGTCCAGCACCAGAGGATAACTCTTGCAGCTTTTTGCTTTGTTCCTGTTCAATCCTCGTTGAAAGAGATTTTATCAGAGCCATAAAGGCATTGAACTGTTTAAGGCTCAACAGTGGCCCGAGACTGAAACTCCAGAGAACCGGCAGAACTTCCAAAGCCAGGAATTCGGAGTCTGCGACGGTTCCAACTTGACGAAACACCTTCAACGATGCCATCATCACCGACGGCTCTTTCGTTTTGATCGCCTTGAGAGACGGGACGAGCTTTTCTTGAATGGTATACTTGTCCAATATCGAGGATTTGGCCGGTTTTGGCTTAGTCACCTGGATTCCGGACAAATCATCGTCAAGCCCGTCTGAAACTTCTGCAGAGGCTCCGCAAAGCACACTAAAGGCTTCCAGACTACGAACCTTGATAGCAAGGCTGCTAGTGCGGCTAAAAGTAGCAGCAATGGGAGGGAATACCTCATTCTTGACTGTACTAAAGTCAAGAACTGGGAGCATCACAGGGAGGCATTTGAGGGATGCATCCACCAAGGAGTGAGTGGGTGAATCCAGTCCGAGCCGAATCAGGGGTAGAATATCTAAAAAGAAACGTCAGATGTAGGTAGGCCTAAAGGTTTCCATTGACAAAACCCACCATCTTTGAATTCCATCCCTGAACAATTATCAGCAATCAGCTGCATGTTATCGAGCACGACCATGAGACCGGCATCTTTCTTTGAGTCGCGTTCAGCAGGCCCCTTGCCCGAACCAGTTCCAAAGACTTCCTTCAGACAAGGGATGATTTTCTCTGGGAGTACACGGCGTCCGTTGGGAATCCGCTGAAGAATACCGAACACATTTTGCAATATCAGCGCAAGCAGTTCCCGATCCTTCAATTCGTCCATCAACGCCCCCAATAGCTTTCTCTCTAATACAGAAACAGGGAACTCAGGTAGTACCCGTTGTAAGCCACGCAAGAATTGAGACTTCTCATTGGGATTCTTTGCTGGCAAAGATTCCAGGAACCGAATAGTGGAAACCAACACATTGTCAAAGTACTGTGATTGCTGGAACTCTCGAGCATTCATGCGTTGGGCAGGCCTTCTTGTAATAAGCCTCGGTAGGACATGAGAAACTAGATCCTTGGGAATTGGCTTCGAACAGAGGAAATTATTGCTCTGCGACGGAGTGGAAGACGGAGAGCTCAGCAGTTTCTTATAT
Source organism: Penicillium sp. CF05 (assembly GCA_002916455.1). Classification (NCBI taxonomy): domain Eukaryota; kingdom Fungi; phylum Ascomycota; class Eurotiomycetes; order Eurotiales; family Aspergillaceae; genus Penicillium; species Penicillium sp. CF05. Next base: position 54,426 of record PKQL01000177.1, read on the forward strand.
GTGGACAAGCTTGCGTTCGTTTGTAGAGGAGAGGCATGCGGAGAGTTGTACAGAGCGATGATGACGAGACCCAAAGAAAAGAGATCGGCAGCTGACGATACATTGGAGTCCATGGCAAAGTCAGGCGACGTGTAGTCAAGGCTCAATTGCACTGAAGCGGGAAGCCTTGGTTCTTGGTAGAGAACCTCAGACACAGCCAACGGCGGCAGCGATGAACGGCTTTCAGAAGAATCTGGAGGCCCCGCAAATCCCAGACCAGAGATCTTCCAATCTGATTTGGCATTGATATAGATGGCCTCCGGGTTCAGATTTCCATGCACTAAGCCCGCAGACTCGTGGAGAAATTCAAGACCCTTAGCAACTTGTAAAAGACCCTTTTGGATTTCCAACTCATCAATCTCCATATCTCTTCTTCTCCGAGTCCCATCAGCCTCTTCAACCACATACCGGCTGCTCCGCGAACCAGCGCGTGTAGTATTCTCTTGGTCGTCTTTTTCAAGCAGCAGCCCGGAAAGCGAGGCGGTGATGTGTTCCGTGGCAAACATGAGACCACCATTACGCGTTTCCTCCACAGGCTCGAGCACCTGAAGAATGGATGGGTGCCGTAGGCGCGCGAGATTGCTTGCTTCGCGCTTAAGTCGCTCGATCACGTCGTCTTGTAGCTTCTTGGATGAGGACCCAGAACTCCTCCCAAATCCACTAGAGCGTGTCTCTAGAGACTTGCGGTCAAAAATAAACACTGACGCCGCCGTTCCCGCGGACTTTTTCTTCGCATCGTGGATTTTCCAGGGGCCGGAGTACACGGTGGGGTTAGGTGAGATTTGGTAATTGGCAGAAATATTGGAACTGAAAGACTTGAGCGCAGATGAAAACATGGTGATGAGGCCGCAGACGAGAATTGGTCGGCACGATAGTCGACGGAATGAAGGGGATTGTTCGTTTCACAGTGTCGTCACGGTGTAGCCAGCACAAGACATGTTTATTTCAACAACAGTGGAATTTAGGGATAGTATCAATTGGAGGTAAGTCGAGGTTGGAATTTGGCGGCTAACAGAGTCAGAAGCATTAGCTTAAAGGCTGAGAATAATTATTATCCACGGTCTGCATACTTGGTCAATAATCCCGCGCAACACGACCTCAGGTTGATCCTCGATAACAACTACTCTTCCTATCGGATAATCACGTGACTATATCAGTGTTGCCTCAGGCATTAGGAGTTTCATCGCCAACGCAACAGGTCGTGCTTGAACTCTCAATAGAACGCGATAGTCAAATCCAAATAGGCGCTTGAAAGACATCAAAAAAAATTTTTGTGTAATCTTGAATATAATCAATCTTCAATCGAATGGATCAGATCTCTGAAGTCTTACGATGGCGCAAATCAACCCACATACCTAGTGCCTGTGCCACAACATTCCGGTACTACGAAGTAACTTAGAGAGCTTCTAGACGTCCTCCCGTTGAACTAGGAGCCCTTCTCAGACCATAGGTATAGATCGAGGTCTTGAACTCTTGGCGGGTGCCTCAGGCCTCCAGCCCTACTGAGCTCAGGGCAACCGATACAAAGCGCAGAAAGCCGAAGCGAGCCGAAGTCGGCGGTACAATCTAATTTGCAGTCGCTGATTGGCCAAAACGGCAACGCCATCCTTTATCAGGAGGGCGGTGGCAGAACTTCACATCTGGGGGCTTCCGAGTCATCGGAGTTGTTGTCGAGCTCCGCAGAGATATTACAGTTCTAGTGCGGAGTCATCTTTCTAGTTGTGATATAAACACCCATTGACCTCGTCGATCTCAGTACGTCTATACTTCTTCCAGTGACTCAATTGATACTCTCTCCACTTTCTATACCCTTGGTTCCCTTGGATTATTCCTAACACCACCACAGTCATGAAGTCGCTCCACCAATTGGCTCGCCGACAGGCACTGACCGGGCTTGCAATGCCCCGCGTCCTCTGCTCACAGAACATTGCCGCCAGCCGGACATGGCAGAGAGCGTTCAGCGCCTCCACGGCGGCTGCCTCCCAGCTCCCAGATCTTGACGCTTCGAAATTGACTATCACCAAGACCACCACACCGAAGGAGCCTATGGACTCCAAGGATCTTGTCTTTGGCAAGTACTTCACAGGTAAGAGAATTTCTGCCAGTTTATTGTCTTTCGGGCACTGACTGTGAACAATTGTAGATCATATGCTCTCCGTGGAGTGGACAGCTACCGACGGATGGCATGCACCTCGCATTGTCCCCTACCAGAACCTCAGCTTGGATCCTGCGACTTGTGTGTTCCACTATGCTTTTGAATGTTTCGAAGGCATGAAGGCGTACAAGGATAGCACCGGCGGCATCCGTCTGTTCCGCCCCAACAAGAACATGGAACGTCTAAACAAGTCTTCAGCGCGCATTGCTCTTCCTACAGTGGACGGCGATGCACTGACAAAGATTATTGGGGAATTTGTAAAGCTCGATAGTCGGTTCATCCCAGAGTGAGTATATCTTGTGTACATAAAATGGACATCCTTGCTAACCTCCACAGTGCTCGCGGCTACTCCTTGTACCTGCGCCCTACCATGATTGGTACTCAGAAGACCCTGGGAGTTGGCCCACCAGGATCCGCCCTCCTGTATGTAATTGCCAGTCCCGTGGGTCCTTACTACCCAACTGGCTTCAAGGCCATCTCCCTAGAGGCCACTGACTACGCCGTCCGCGCCTGGCCCGGCGGTGTTGGTGACAAGAAGCTCGGAGCCAACTATGCCCCCTGTATTCTGCCTCAACTCGAGGCCGCATCCCGTGGTTTCCAGCAGAACCTGTGGCTCTTCGGCGAGGAGGAATATGTTACCGAGGTTGGCACTATGAACCTCTTCATTGCTTTAAAGAACAAGGAGACCGGACAGAAGGAGCTTATCACTGCTCCTCTTGACGGTACCATTTTGGAGGGCGTCACTCGTGACTCTGTTCTGACTCTCGCCCGTGAGAGACTCGGCCCCAAGGGCTGGAACATCTCCGAGCGCAAGATTCGCATGTCCGAAGTTGCCGAGGCATCCGAGGAGGGCCGCCTGATCGAAGTTTTCGGTGCTGGCACTGCTGCAATCGTCAGCCCTGTTCGTAACATCAGTTACAGAGGTAAGATGGTTGAGTGTGGTTTGAAGGAGGATGAGGAGGCTGGTGAGATTGCTCTTCAGATGAAGAACTGGATCGAGGGTATCCAATACGGTGACGAGAAGAACCCTTGGAGGTAAGTCGGCATTGATTTTTTTTTTTTTCTTTCTTTCTTTCTTTCTTTCTTTCTTTCTTTCTTTCTTTCTTTCTTTTTCTTTTTCTTTTCTTTTCTTTTTTTTTCTTTTTTTTTTTTTTGAACCTGGATGAAGATATACTAACAATCTGTCAGTGTCGTGATCTAAGACAGACATGTCAGATAGAAGGCTTCTGTACCCAGACTTTGTGTGTGGTCGCAGAGGCTTTCAAAAGTTGTTCAGGCGATATTGGTTAGTTTTGCATTTTGCATGTTGTTTGAATATCTGAGGTGCCGAGGCTACCAAGCAGCAGCGGGAGTCTTTTACATATTCATCTGGAGCTTGGTTCTTTATATAGGGAATTTTTTGAACTTTGCTATTTTTGGCCTTTCGTTGAGTCTACGATTTCGTAGAGATATAGTAGTGTATGCTTCGAGTAACACATGCTGTATAGCTGACACCCGACAGAGAAATACAACCTCGGAAGGTCTTATCGAGTCAGTATAACTCCATAGTTCAGCCGTAGTCGTAGTATAGCAACACTCGACGGGTTTTGCAAATCGGGACTTGCAGAGGCTATTCGAACATTGCATCATTGGGATGCTCCTTGTATATCGATTGAGGAGAAAGCTCGGAGTAACAAGCACCAGCTAAGCTTCTCAGAGGTTAGTTAAAATAAAAAGGCCCTGGGGCGATGGTTTGCTCGCTGATCGTCGATTTCCCAGCTTATGGTAGCCTCCTATGTTCCCATTATTCAAGGCAGGATTTTAACTCTATTAGGAGGCGTCTTTGATGGGGTTGTTTGATTTTATCATTGAAATCTGTTTCATAACAGATTTACCGAGATAGGGGGAAAAGAATATATTGCCTATGGACTGTGCAAAGAAGAAGAAGAAGAAGAAGAAGAAGAAGAAGAAGAAGAAGAAGAAGAACTAATACAGCATTTGTTTATAGATACAGTCGAAGTAAGAATCTTCAAATTGTAGCAAAAGAAGAGACCTTATGCCACCTACAATATACTATACTAGGACAAATATGACCCACTCGATTGACAGAGTTTGCCTATTGATCCGCTAGTGGTATTAAATTGACAACAGTCTAGATATAGTGTGGTAGTCTGTTTGGTTGACATATCGTCAATTCTTCGCCCACTTAGGTAAGTACTTACAGATTACGGTTACTACTTTGCAGGCTTTGATATTCAGTGATTCATTTACATAAATATCGCCCAAGAAATGGACTACTCGGGGCGAGGTTAGAAAAATCATGTGCCTCTGGCTTCATACAAGACGCTGACTGCCAGAACTGGTAGCCCAAAGCCACGGTGATCAAAACCTAAACGGTGAAGAACAGTACTTTTCATGAAAACAGTCCTTTCTTTTCCCCCGAGACAGGGAACTCTATCTACACCATTGTTTAGAGAAAGTATTATCCTAGATCATTCTTGTACGGACAGATGTAACCCTCATTCAAGGTCGACCATCAGATTTAGCACCAAGCATAGATAGTGCTGCCAGGCCATAAAACGCAGTACCCCTAAGCACATGGATGAAGATTCAGACAGGTTACTTAGACTCCGGCTTGACCTTGTACGAACATAGTGCTGACGATTGTCAGCCTCCCGTGCCCATAACCCCGCCTGTTTCCACGAAATTCCATGTTCCCCTAATATGCTACCTGAGAATAAATCCTAGAGTTAGGACGTACAAGCCAATCCACTCGCAAGGGTTAATAGATCCAATCAATATCTCGAATTGATAGTCCGGGTGAATGAATCACATCATTATGGAGTACAGCCTAGACTAACGGCAGATATTCAGCTGCGCCTTGACCGAAAACAAGGTAAAATAGGCGACCTGCAGCACGTGGACCACGTGGGATGAGGCGAAATTCAGACGCGACGAGTGAAGCGAGAGGGAAAGTAAAAAGAAATAACGGATGGAATTTCTCTGTACTAGAGAAGGTTTCAGGGTCAGTCTGTACGCCCTCTGACTACAGATTAGGCAAAAATTGGAATCGCAGCGGGACACAACAGGAGTTTCAGGATGTTCCGCATGGATAAGAATGGGGATTGTTTGATCTAATAGGCTAAGTTCAGTGCTCAGCATATTAAGAGTATTGCAACTAAGGCTTTTATGAATTCTATTGTATCGGGAAATAACCGGACTTGGTGGGAGGGGTGTGTGGCCTGGGAATTGGCTAGCTTCTTATCTTGGGATACCCCCGGTGAGAGTTTATAATTATTCTCTTCCCGACTTATTGTTGACCTGTATAAGACAAATGTAGTAAAATGCAAACTTGGAAAAGTTGAGTGAATGGTTCTTGGCGTGACTCGAGCCCTTATAAGAGAGCAACAAGCTGGACATTCTAACCATGCTCGGTTTGCAGCCATCTGTTTGATCGCATTCAGCTTTAGCACTGGACGCCTTATCCGACGTCCCTGGGAAAAATCCATTTGAAGCGAGATGAGATGAAGATGGCCAGCAGGTGCACTTCGATGGATTTTCGCACTCGGTCCATTTCACGTTTAGTGTAACAATCCAAAGCGAGAACAACGTGCCAGCACGATGCAAGAGGCTCGGAGATTGCCGTCATTGATATTATTTG
>PKQL01000178.1:0-46547 GCA_002916455.1 Penicillium sp. CF05
GCCACGACGGGAGTTCGGGCAGCGCCTGTCGGGGCGGGGGACGTAGTGGTCGTTGGGAGACCGCTGGAGACAGGTTGAGGGGGACCACCTGCCTGGGGTTTACCAGTGCGATGGGCGAAGTTGAATCCCTGAGCCCGCATTTCCGTTGCGATACGGCCACCTTCAACCTCCAGTACGAGATATCCGAACGCGGCATCCGCCAAGTTGAAGTTCCACATATTCTTGAACGCACTCTCGTCGACCTGTCCAGCAGCATTACCAGCGGCAACGGGGCCGCCGAAGGGATTACCGCCATTGGCAATGGAAGGCATCTTCTGAACAACATCCAGGGCATTCTCTAAGAGAGTCTTCTGTCCATCATTAGAGGAGATAGCTGCCTCAACCTCAATTCGGACCGTCTCCCAGACATCGTTGAATGATGCCTTGGAGGCAGCAAGCTTGCCGCGATAGTGGTCCAAAGACGGGTTCACAGAGAACTCATTGTATGAGGAACCGTAACGGAAATGCAGACCAGCCGAAATAGAGAAATCGGCCTTGAGTGTAACTGAAAGCTGGTTCAGCATGCCCTCGCGGGCAGGGGAAGCGTGGGTGACGAAGACACGAGTCTCGGAGGGGTCGTAGACGCGGTTCGCGGTGTCAATGAGTTCGCCCATTTGCAAAAGTGTGGTCCACATGGTACCTTGACCGCCGGCAATAGTCGTCTTTCCTTCACCATTGTCGAAAAGCTTATGCATCACGACAGCACCTCCCAAACCCAGCAGACGGAGCTTCACACCGCCGATATCGAGAAGGCGCGAGTTGGCTTCATCGATAATGTGAAGTTTATCTACCTTGTATTCACCCGAGCGGAACTTCTCCAGCACGCGCACATCTTCACAGGCACCCCAAACTGTGTAAACTGGGACATCAAGGGTGATGCGTTTGTCCAGTAGCATAGAGAGCTCTGAGAGGGGCAATTGCTCGGGCGGGAAGCGCTGCTTAATTGACTGCTGGGGAGATACCTGTGCGATGGACCGTTTCACATTCTCGGGGAGGAGGGGGGAATATTGTGCCACATGCTTCAATGTCCTGTTCGTAGATTCGAGATTAGCTGATGCTGTCCAGTATATTTCGGTGCCCGGTGAGGCGAATGTGTTGGGCAGCAAACACGCGGCGAAAAGCTTCGGCAGAATACTCACTTGTCCGCAATTCGCTCAAGGGAAGTGTCATCGTAGAAACCAAAGTCACCTGTGTGGATGATGTGGTCGGCGCGAGCCTGCTTCGCGAGCTCGTTAAGAGACTTCAAGTTGCCTGTTTTATGGGTCCAATTAATACTGTGTCACTTTGCCAAGGAAATCATTGCCAGAATGTAATTACCTCGCACGTCTGCAATACACAAGATCCGTGTCGGACCGCTCTGAATCACTCGGCCATTGTTGGGGAGAAGCGGCGTGGCACCGGGGACAGGGCCCGCAGCGGCACCATTCGAGATAGGGTAGCCTTGAGCACCGAAATTGGGGCGGGGCTAGAAATGAGAAGGAAGTGATCATATTAGCCAAGCTCACAAATATCTCAAGATATGGTATTAATTGCGATTAGAAGCTGGGGTGCGCAAATGCGAGGGGAGGTAAGGTTTAAGGAGCCACCTACAGAAGCCATGGGGTTGTCGAAATTAGATAGATGTGGATGGGAGGATATGAAGTAAATGGTGAAGATGAAGGAGAGGAGAAAGAAGGGAAGTGAAGGAAGGAAAAGGATGAAGGTGGTGTCGAGGGGAAAAAGATGTCGAAGATTCACTTTCTCATCGATGAAGCAGCAGGCAGGCGTGACATGAAGATTAGGTAAGCTGCCCCTGGGTCCACGGCGGTACAAGCAACTGTTTATATTCATGCATAGGGCCTCTGAACCGATTAAATCAATTAAATCGATTGATTTGACTGATTAGTCTACATTTTATTACTTTGGGTTGCTGCTAGGATTTTGTTTCTTTTTTTGCTTTTTCCTTTACTGGCCCGAGATAAAGCACAATCTCGTCCTGAGCTTGTTATAGTTGAGGCAGGCTTTCCTTCCCCGATCCTCTGGAGCAAGTACTCTCAATATATCCGTGCGAAACAAACTGAAGAAGCTTAGATACAATCTCAAGGTGTCTCAACTATCAGGGTATGTAGCTGTCCTACTCTATGGCGCAGATGGTGTTACGACACCATAACATATATCAAAGTTCTTCGATATGATTTCCAAACAGATATTGCTGCCGATCCAGCTTCTTTTCCACAGGCTCCAGCACTGCTCCATGCTGACATGATAAAGACTGAATGGATCGAGGGCCCTTCAGTGCCAACAACGCAAAATGTCCTCCAACAGTCGGACGGGCCCGACACAAGATAGGAACTCCTGGTTCATTCCCGTGCGCAGAAGTCGCAACGTACCGATCAGAGAAAGGCCAGTTATGTTTTCCGTTGGTCATGAACGACCACAAGTCATCGACGAACTCGTCCCTGGTGCTCGTTTCAAAGGTACCAGCCAGCCACATATTCCAATCTGATTTGGCCCAGTCCTGGCGATTATCGAGAGGGACACCATATTCACCGCGAACAGATTTGAAAAAGTTACTTCCCATTTGATATGCAGCGTCGGAGAATGTCTCCAGGCCCAGCAATACATCTGGGAAGAGATTGTATGGAGTTTTCCAAGTATCTGGCCAGTTAGGGTATTCCAGAACGAAATGTGTCCGGTATTCGTCTGTCCCTAGGCCTTGCTGGAAGAAAATATTTGCATGCTGCTCACCAATACGGGAGTAGAACCCATCTCCACTCATCTCCCCAAACGCCTTGAGGCCAACTGCAGCCTTGATTGCCAAATTCGTCTCGTTGGCGAGAGGTCCAGCTGCATCATTCGACGATAGCTGATTGGCAATATCGACGCTGTGATCCACCAAGTAATCTGCATACTTTTGGAAAACCGCCATGTACTGCGAAGTCCAGTTGGTATCGCCAGTGGCTCGAACATACGCAGTAGCTAAGATAAGCAAATTTCCACACTCCTCGATGGGCATTGGCTCTGCTTCCTGATCGTCGTGACCAATGGCATTGGGATAATGAGTGCCAAGGTCATGGATCATGTATGGCAAATGCCATCGACCAGCAGCAAGGTATTTCATCACGGGCTCCAGCAACAGTCGGATGTAATCTGGATCCATGACGTAATAAATTGGGAAGGCAGGCATGATCACATCGATTGTGTTGATATTTCCATCACTCGAAAGCTCCTTGATGAAACCGAAAACCTGGCTGGTGTCGAGAGAGTCATTGGGAATGGCCAAGTCGATGCCTCCGTACGCTTGTCGGGTCGAAAGAGCCAGGATATCCGCGTACTTGGGACCCGCAGCGGTAGAAGATAATGTGAGCAGTTCCTGGTCAAGCTTCAAGGACTCTAGCAATGCGCTGCTGTAGTCATTGAAGAAGAATGAGAGGGCACTCGATGTAGTCGGGTACTCACCACGATAAAAGCCTGTGTACGCTTCTCCCAGATAGTTGATGGCAGCTTCTCTCTCATACCCGACCACGAAGTTCACAGAAAGCCCACCAGTGACGTTACTGAGATTGTGAGCCAGCGCGACAACACTTCCTGCTCCCCAGGCTTCGTCGTCGCCATATAGTTCACCGTCCTCGACAAACAGACCTCGTACGTCCTTGGGACTTCCCGAGAGGGCGGACAATTGAGTGGAGTTAGAAGGCCGAGAGGCGAGAATTGCTGAGCCCCAAAGAGCCATGTCATCCGCCTCAGCATACACCGGTGCGTCTTCGACTGTGAGCGAGTAAATGGCCAGGCCATCTTGCTCTTCGAAGTTGCGTTGTGAGTGGCTTTCTCGGCCAGTCCACCTGGCATCTATATCCGAATAAACCTGGATATCATGACCGTGCGATCCAGATATCTGTACGGTTAGATAGCCTGACATCGTTAGCCAAAAAATCCACTGTAATATATTGCACATAACCCACTGAAAGGAAGCGACTGCCGAACATAGTTTGACGGCGACACCGGCGACAAGAAATCGAGCGTAACTGCCACGGGGCCGGCCGTGAGATCAAATATTGAATGCGTAGCAGTAAACTCAGCCCGCCGCACCGTCGCAGGGCGGATATTGCTTGCGTCCGCGTCTGGCACGCCCATCAGACTATATGCCTGACCATTTACCCGGACAATCACGGACCAGCCTAGCTCCTGGCCAGCCCAGAATTGAGGTTCGGCATAGGGCAACTTTTGTACTCTGTCGCTGGGCATCCATGCCGACAGATAAGGGTTGCGCACTGCTAGCGGGTACGATGGTGGGAGAACGGGATGATGTGTTACAGAACTCGACTCCTGGCCTGAGTAAAAAGAGATCACTGATGCATAGAGAGAGCCTAATCCCAGTGAACTTAGGTTAAATCGCATGTTGGGAATGGTGACCACCGGTGCATGTGTCGGAGGTTGAAGTGTGTGAGCGCACCGGGCGCATGTATTATAGGTGGTAATATGAACAACTTAGTAGATATACCTGAACAATATCCAAGCCTTGGAGGGTAGTAAACTGTAGAAGTGAGAAGCTGAACGTTTCAACTTGGAAGGACTCCTTGCTGATCTTCCTGCGTCATATTTGGGGAACCCCCACAGTACTTACCTAGATAGATCCTAACTACTGGTATAGGTGCAATTTGTCGGGGATTTGATGCAAAGAACAATTGACAATTGATGGATGGTTTTCGAAAGAAACTAGCTCTTGGGCAAAATCAATGACCAAAAAAAAAAAAAAGGAAATCCTCTCGTATCCATAGAACATCATAAAATTCATCTATTCCCATTTCTATATGTATCTACAACTGAGCCTTCTCAATTCGTCGCCCAATTTCATCGAAATGAATCTGCTTTCCAGACACCAGTGCCTCTTGCAGGTAAGAACCAATCTCAACGGCCTTGACAGCATTGGTCAACTTCATAGGAAGCGGCGTGTTGTCCAAGCAGGCCGCGGTGAAGTCATTAGCCTCCTGAACAAAGGCAGGGCTGAACCGACCCATGAAATTGTGAGGAATTTCACGAGTAATGCCGCCGTTGTGGTACAAGTTGACAAAGTTTCGCTGGGGGTTTCCATTTACCGTCAACTTGCCCTCGGTGCCAATGATCTCGGTGGTGTCCTCCTGGCCGGCGGCCATCATGCGCGAGCAGTAATAATAGGCAATCTTGCCATTCCAGAACTCCACGATCCCCACGGCATTGTCATAGTCGTTGTACTTCTTCAGCTCCGGTTGGACTGCAGTGATACCGTGGGCAGAGATGCTCTTCGGAAGGACTTCGTCCCCAAAGAACCACAGACTGAGATCAATGTCGTGCACGGACATATCGACAAACACGCCACCAGACCAGGCTGCATATTCGACATAGAAGCCCGAGGGATCAAACTTGTCGCAAGTCTGGCTGCGGATAATGGCAGGTCGTCCGATGAGACCTTGCTCCATCTTGGCGTAGGCATCACGGTACGAATCATCAAAGCGTCTGGAGAAGCCACACATCACCTTCAGATGGGGCTTCTTCTTAGCAGCCTGGACCACCGCTCTGCACTTTAAAGTAATTTTTATCAGCATTCGTCATAATTTTAAACAGGGACAAGCTCGTACCACTTCGACATCGGTAGACAAGGGCTTCTCGCAAAGAACGTGCAAGTCTTGCTCAATAGCCTTGATTGTCTCCTCTGCATGCACCGAGGTAGCCGTACCAATAGCAACAGCCTGCAGACCGGGATGCTTGAGCATCTCATCGTAGTTGGTGTACAGAGTCACACCGTGGGGCTCCAAGTTCACTCTCCCCCATGCAATCTCAGCAGGGTCTGGGGTGAATGCTGCAACAAGCTGTGCACGGGGTGTTTTCTGCAGGAAGTTGACAGCATGGAGCTTGCCGACTCGACCGAGGCCGGCCATGCCAACTTGTAATTTCTTAACCGTCATGTTTTTGGGGGAATTGAATAGGAGAGTTGAGAATGATTATCTTTCTGAATCCTCAGTTCCCTGGGTCTTCGAGAGGGTTTAAATAGTTGAGAAAGAAGCTGCTCCATCTTTATCTCGAACAGTATATTGCTTTTGGTCTCACTTCAAGGTAATAGTTCCCGTTCACGAAAGAGTAGAAATATAAGGTGAACGGAAAGAATTGCTGGAAACAACGAAAGGGGAAAGTTTTTTGGTTTCCCCGCATGTGTTAAACGCCAAGGAATTCCATTTCCTCGAGAGCCCATTACCACCTGGGCAGGTTAGGTGGGTACGGGGAAACGGAAAGAATTTCCTCGCAAATTCCCAAAGCTGCATGTCTCCAAGAAGAAATCGCCTGGTAGCTGGCTGGTACGTTAGCCAGTATTCAAATAGATATATGAAGATCCCTGCTAATTGACCTGCACAGCCGACGATGTCGTGGTAAGTCACCGGTAAGGATCGACATGGACGTACAGAGTTGCTAAAACACAATTGCACAGTCCGACACCTAAAATGTAAGAATTCGAATTTTTAACCAAAAAAAAAAAAAGAAAAGAAAAGAAAAGTCCACTGATCAAGAACAGGCGATATCAACGATCTTGGTTGCGAGCACTGCCAACAAGCTGGCGTGGATTGTGACAGGGCCAATGTCCGGTTTCGCAATGGTCTCTCATTACCCAAAGAGGCTGAGCTTGCCTTCTCAGAGAGCTGCTGGCCCCAAGTAAAGGGCAAAGGTAGACGAACTAACGATCTACTATTATCTAAATTTAACCATGTATTCTAGTGCGCTTCCATGACGAAACGCCGGAGATCGCTAGCCTATACTCGACCATTCAGGATGGCCAGCCGGCTTTTACCAATGGCCCTAGTTGCTTGTTACAAGTTGGGCTAAGAGAGGAGCTCGATAGCCCAAGTGGCCTACTGGCAGAACAACGATATGCAGCTAATGGAGCCGATGAAGGCAATGCCTTGGCCCAATTCCCAGCTTTCACTGCAGAAAATGTGTCACCATCGATTCTATCGTTGTCTTCTCCAAGATCAATCCAATCAAGAACATCCTCCAGCCCTTTGCAACCGCTAAGCGAAAGGGAAGCCATATTGTTGAGGAACTTCGTTGAGAATATGGCGCTCTGGGTGAGTGTATGTCCAACATATCTATCTGCGGCTGCTGATTAGAACAGGCTGATATCACGGACCCTCAACGTCATTTTGAAACCGAGGTTTCAGCCCGGACATTGAAAGAGCCTGTTTTACGATATGCAATTTTTGCATTTTCCTCGCGCCATCTGGACCGGCAGGACAACACCGATGTAACAGAGGCATTGCAGTACCATAATTGTTGCGTTCAACTGCTTATTCCAGCGCTTTCTGGGCCTCGCGAGCACATAACCGAGGATATACTAGCCGCAGTCGCTATACTTCGTCAACATGAGGAAATGGATGGTCAGTCATTGCGGACAGATAGCATCAAATAAATGCTCACACATTCCAGGGGAGGACAATCAATTCCATCTCACTGGCACAACTCATATTCTAAATACTGTGTCAACCTTTGGCTCTTCTGGTGGCTTGGGCGAAGCTGCTGCTTGGCTTTGTTTGCGGCAGGATATCTATGTCTCACTAACCAGCCAACGGCCTCTGCGGACCAACCTACAAAGCTTCTACCACTCAGATGTGTTTCAAAGAAATGACGACTTTGCCTGGTCAAGCAGAATGGTCTTCCTACTTGCTAATGTTCTCCAGGGTGCTTTCACGGACTCTACTATAGCACGTGATACTGACCAGATCGAAGAGTGGTATTCCACTAAACCGCACACCTTCGACCCAGTTCGATCAGTCCCACGAGGCCCGGAACCAGATCAACGACTCCCTACCATTTGGATGCTGCTACCCGTGCATGGTGAATAGCCCCCCATAACATGTGTGTATAACAGACTCGAGACTGACATCGACTCAAATGCCTGGCAGTTATTGGCATTCAATACTACCATATTGCCAAGATAGTGTTGGCGCTTTCCGAGTCTCCACGGGCATCTTCCACCTATGAGAGCCTGCGGCATTCTCGAGCAGTGGAGGTTTGTTGACCACCAACATCTTTCGGTCTGTGCTCACAATGGATTTAGAAGAATATACGCCACCATCTGCTCATGGTTCTCGGATTGGCACAGTCTAACGCGAAGGCCGAGAACACATTATTCACTGCACGTCATAGTCTAGTCGCCTGTGAGTTGTCAATTATAATTTCTGATGGGGTATTGAACATTAAACTGACTTGGCAGGGGGTTGGGTCCTTCGACATCCCCTCGACCAAAGGGCTGCGGAGTCACTATTGCAAGCCATGCATGCAAGGACTGGTTGGAATATGGATTCGTTAATCCAGACATTACGTGCCCAATGGCAAGAGGTTGACGAGAATATGGAGTAAAGAAAAAGGGTTGAAGACCAGTCTAATCAATAAACACCCCGAATTTCTTCCAAGACTGGTTGTATACCAAAGGGGTGTGTCAAGGGGAAGATCTCAATCTCAGGGGGACTCAGCGTACGTAGTCGCACCCCACCCCTTTCTCCAAATCCATTTAAGTTGCTCTTTTCCTTCGATCAATTCTGTATACTATTCTCAAATCATTCAGATTCGCAAAGTACTGGAAGAAGTACTCGATATCCTCTGAAACACCCCAAGTTCACCCCAAGTTCCCGGTGTCTCACCCCCGCAAATTCAACGCGCTAGTGGCGGATCGTCATTGCCTCGGACATTCGAGTCGACGCGCGTGACACAGGCACTTCGTATTGGCCTCCAGTCTCTTCCCCCTCAAAAACCATGAACGCAATCATCGGACTATTCCTTGGGCTGGTCCCAGGAAGTCTACTGCACTCCGATCTCCCAAATTCCGACGGATCGAGGAAACGCTACTATATACCCATCATGCAAAGCTCAAATTCCCCAACCAAAGAGCACAAGAGCACACCATTTCCACATTCAAGCGCATCTCCTCCTCCTTACAACGACGTAAGCGGGCCCGTTATCATAAACGAATACGGCAAACCTCAATTTCTATCACCAGAGGAAGAGATAGAGCGACAACATCGACTGCAACAAGCAGTGCGCGAGAAGATGTTGGGGTTACCTCGAACGACACACTTCGAATGGCATCAGGGAAAATCAGGGACTACGGGAACTGTGAACGAGGAACTACCACTACCGCTGTATACACCCCGAGAAGATGAGAAGAAATGACGTCATGGCAAGTGCGGTTTGGATATGCAGTATTGACAGAGCCTTGCATTCCCTTACACACAGGCTGAGCCTGTACGTGTGAAGGGTACGAAACGCAGTACACTTTATAAACTGCAGGAAGGGGTATTTGTATGATAATGCACGGAGGGTTCGCCTTTTAATTTTATGGCCGTATCCACTATTTGTACAAGTATGCGATTGTAAATGTATGGCAAGGCTAGTTCCGGAACAGTCTCAAGCCACCTTCCTCCCGATCAACATCTTCATCTTCATCACTGGCATCCTCATCTCCTTCACCGAGCAAACCACTAGCCGTTTTGCCGAGCAGAGAAGCAAAGAACTCATCTCGTGCGCGCGTAGACCAGGAACCACGGTCCTCGGGGGCCATGAAGTTCTGAAGCTTTTCATGCACATTGTACTTCATCTTGCGACCCTTAGAAGCACGGGTATCAACGTCTCGCTTCACTTTATCGTTGCGCATACCAGTGATGGGGTGAATGGGCAGGCGTGAGGGAAGCTGGTGCAGGTTGTCAAAGCCACCGGTTACAGAGTCGGCTGACATGCGCTGCTCAACGAGATCGCGCAAAAGGGACTGGTAGAATGCTCCATCATCGTAGAGAGGTTCTTGTTGATCAGATGTGCGCGAACGCTTGGAGGATCGTTCTCCAATCTCTGTGGCGACTTGAGCATCGAGGACGGCTGTGATGGTCTGTTGGCGACCGGAGGCAGAACCGAGCAGTTTGCCTCTGGCATTAGGGATAGATGCAGAAGTGCCACGGACTTTCGAGGACCACTTGTCGAGAATGGAACGACGGTGCGAAATGGACTCAGACTCCAATTCAGCCATGCGTTCCCATAGCGAGACAGAGCTGGTAGTAGGCGAGGCGGGGGAGGGTCGCTTGCGCTTTTTGCTGCCTTCTTTGGCGGTAGCATCGGCCAGGGCAGTACGTAAACCTTCGAGAGTCGACCATAATGCCAGGGCAGCTGACTCCGCCGACTTGATTGCTTCCTCATCAACAGCTTCCTCCTCATCCTTCATCGCATCCTCCCCATCTGCTTCATCCTTCGAACCCAAGACAGCAGCAATACCGTTGATAGACGTCAACCCACCCTGAAGCTTCATCCGCGCGTTAAGGAGCGCATCAAAAGTGGTACGTTGTTGCTTGACAGCCCTTCCCTTCGTAGCATCGGCCTTGGCTGCCGAGGAGATTGTCGCAGCGATAGTCTTCTGATCCGTCGCCATTAGTTTGCGAATCTCGTCGCGGTCACCGGACGGTCCGTTTGTGTCGCCATGTCGGACATCGTGGCGGGGCTTCTTGGAGTGCTGTTGCACTACCTCATCGGCATCCTCACTTTCATCCTCATCCTCCTCCTCGCTCTCTTCATCATCCTCATCCTCGCCTCCCTCTGTGTCCTCATCGGAACTCTCCTGGGCCAGGGCGTCGTCGCTGCTGGCAAATTCTTCGGAGCCGGACGAGATGTCTGAGTCCTCGTCATCCTCATCACTCTCAGCGCCTAGCGCTGCCCGGCTGACTCGGGCACCATCATACTGTTTCCCCAGGGGGAGGGGATCATCTTTGCGGAGCTTTGCTTTCCTGTTTGATTATTAGCGAGTTGTTGATACCAAATACACCTTTTTTACACACCCGACAGTCTCATAATGCTCTCTGCCTGTAGTCACTTCTCCTTCATTTTCACTTTCATCATCACTTGATTGTTGGCCATTATCGATATCCTCGGGATCAAAATCTAAACGTGAAGTAAGCATTGAATGTCCGGTACTCAAGAAAATCTGCTCCATGATTCATACCTTTAGGAGTGGGATCTTCAAAATCAGCAAGCTGATCAGCTAGGGAACGAGCTGCGTGTGGTTTGCCCATAGTGTTTGGTATGGGAGAGAAGAGAGTTGACGAGCAACTTTTTTTATTGGTTTTTCCGGATAACGGACTATTACTCCTTTCTAGGTTTAGCGTCTGCGGGCGGTATATTTTCACGTGGGCGGTATACAGCGTGGATGCTTTAACTACTAAAGGCGGTCGGCCCTTTTACTGGCAGTATCACAGTGGATATCTTGGTCTGCATCTTGGAACGACTTTCTGTGTTACTCACGGATTATCTGGTCTTACATTTTTCATTCTTGTCTGCCTTATTTGGCCTGTCAGAATGTTGGTTTCTCCATCTGTGGCCATTACCAGAGGCACGAGGCTTTTTTCCACATGTCGAGCTCTTCAGCATGAGAATCCTTTGGTTAGTTGTTACTCTACAATTTGGAGCTCCTCTCGGCTCACTGATTGTTTCAAATAAACATTTCTATTGCGAGGCCGTCGATTTGTCTTACATTGACTGACTATAAACAGGGGCTTCCACGCTCTGGTACCCCGCCAACTTTCCGTTCGCGCCGAGGGCTGCCAGAAAAGCGCAAGATTCGAGATGTCAAGAAAGTTGTTGCGGTCTCGTCAGCAAAGGGAGGCGTTGGAAAGTCTACAATAGCGGGTATGTTAACATTCTCCGTTCCTATTCATGTCTCAAGCCTGCCATAGCGCAAGACCTGTGAACCAAGTTTCAACGAACTATCGCTAAAGAGATCTTGCCAGTCAATCTCGCACTATCATTTGCACGCCGTGGTATTAAGACTGGAATCCTTGACACCGATATCTTCGGTCCTTCTATACCTACCCTCCTAAATCTCTCCGGCGAACCTCGCCTCGACGAAAGTGGGTCTCCCTTTTAAGCTTATCACCAACGAAGCCATGATCAACATGCTTATGAACGTTGCCAGACAACTGCCTTGTCCCTTTAACAAACTATGGCCTCAAATCGATGTCGATGGGCTACCTTCTCCCCCAAACACAAGCTGACAGCACAACCGGCGAACTACCGATGGACACCACACCAATCTCATGGCGCGGACTAATGGTAACCAAAGCCATGCATCAACTCCTCCACTCAGTATCATGGGGTCCACTGGATGTCTTAATCCTCGATCTACCCCCAGGAACCGGCGACGTGCAACTCACAATCAACCAAGAAGTCATCATCGACGGGGCAGTGATTGTATCAACGCCGCAGGACATCGCACTCCGCGATGCCGTGCGCGGCATCGGGATGTTCCAGCGGATGGAGGTGCCCGTGCTCGGAATGGTGCGCAATATGGCATATTTTGCCTGTCCCCAGTGCGGGACTCAGACTCGCATATTCTCGCATGGTGATAGCGATCACCACGCGCACGGCGAGAACCACGGTGTCGTGGCTGAGTGCAAGCGACTCGGGGTGGACTTCCTTGGTGACATCCCTCTTGATGCCCAGGTGTGCGAGGATGCTGATCGTGGAATGCCGACGGTCGTTGCGGAGGAGAGTGTTGAGCGCAGTGCGAGGCGGGAGGCTTTCCTTGGTGTTGCTGAGCAGGTGGCTCGGAAGATTGGTCTTGATTGGCACTGAAGGATCAATTCGACTTACCTAGACGTAGAATTGTGGACATTGTATATTATTGTATTAGATTTTCATCATCCGGTGGCTGGCTACTGGCTATTTATGCTCTCGGCATTCGTGGTTTCTTCACATCTGGGGTATAGACTCTAACCCTGACCTAAGCTGGAATGGCAACCATGGGATAGAGCTTTCCCCACAATCCAGCTCAGAAACAGGACACTCCTTGCTAGTCCCGTACCGTCCTGCATGCCCCATCAAGCCTGAATGTTGCGCCGGATACATCCAATCTAAAACTTCAGCTGCAGGATGGCTCCGCTTGCCGGGTGATCGACAAGAGACAAAGAAACGCTCGAACAGCGCATGCATGAGCCCAAGGATTCAAATACCGACGACGTAGACTTTCAGCCCTATCAAATCCCCGTCCGACTAGCAGCATGATCCGTACGCTGCTGCCTGGGAGTTCCTCTGAGAGAAACTCCCCTGGGGAAATCCCTCGTCTTCCCCGTGAACCCTTCCCCACGATATAAGACCCCGTGGGGTTCTACAAGGTTGGCACTTCTCTTTCGTCTTCATTCATATTCGTCCTCATTATTGTAAACCAATCTATCAGTTGACGCCGTCTACGCCGTCTACGCCGTCCACACCACATAATGCATGATCTCCGTGATTCGCTGATCAACCCTTCTCCACGAGGCACTCCTCACTTCACCACATCAGAGGCTTGTCGGGTGGACCAGGAGAGCACGCGTGAGTCCATCGCTCGGGGAGAACTCAAGGATATCCGGGCCGCGGTCTTCAGTAACCGAATCTGGATCATCACCTCCCGATACTGCGAGGTTGGAAATGGTGTGGATTCCCTCGAAGAGTACATTCATTCCATGTGGTATATGTACTACCAGCTCGGTCGGAATATCTCGCACGAGACGCCCGACCACGAGGGTCTTATCCTCGACATAGTCCGCATCCAAGGAATAGGACCGCTGACTCGGCTCGTGCAAGGAAATTACGGCGTTGATATTGCACGAACTGCTGAAGGTAGCACGCTATGGAATGATCTACCATTCTTGGTCACCGATATGACCGATTTTTGGAATAGCGACTTCCCTACGATGTCGGGAACTCACCGACTTAATTTAGCGACATTCCTTGTTAAATTGGCATTAACTCGCGTAGGCAGTGATAGGCTGTGCTAAAGTGCCCTTATTCTCTTCCACAATCTATTTGAGGAGAGACGAGCACTTTGCAGCGGGGAGGAATCGGATGATGAAGATCCAAAGCGATGTATGCATCAGCTTGAAATTTTTCGATTGTTGCCAGCTACCGTGGCTTGGCTCCGCCATGCTGACCACAATATTATTCTGCTCTCAGAGGTCTATTAGGGCGATTGCCCTAGTACCATCAGCCAGGGTGGCACGAAGTTCATCGAGTCGGAGCTTGGGCAACGATCACCCACTGGATTCTCGCCATGGAGATACATGTACTGGCTCAAGCGCCTCCATGAAATCCAGGAGGCCAAAGAGGAACTCTTGGAAGAGTACGCCACCGATGCCATTGACTGCATGGTCGGCATAGTCGAGGAACGAAACTCCGAAGTTTTAAGGGCATACCAGAACGGTGGAGATGCCCTGCATCAGGAAAAAAATCTGCGCTGCCTGAAGGATCTTTTGAAGAGGAACCTACCGAGAATGAAGAGTCGAATGATAGCGGAGAATAAGTAAGATGCGAGGAAAGGACAAGATGGGTATTGACGTGATGTAACTACATGTAGGTATCAACCTTGGAAGGCACATATGCGCGGTGATATATATGCCATTTAAACTGAGTTGCTGCGCAGTGAGCTATCCAACCCAACACAAAAATAACGAAAAGAAATGCGAAGTCGCTAAATAGAGCTTCAACTAAACAGCCCAAAAAAAAAAAAAAAAAAATCGAAAGAAATAAGAAAGATCAAAAGACAGTCCAAGAAGACACAGATAGTGGGATATGTTCATAGATGGCGATTCTACAAGGCTTACTCGGCGGTTTTGGACACCTCTCGGTGCGACATCGAGTCCCGACCAGCCGTAGACAAGACAGATAGAGTATCTGTAGAGCGACGGCCATTCTCGCCAGCCATAATTGGGGAAATAACACCCCGTGCATCCGTCACAGCGCGGGTGCTAGCGGTATCAGGTGCCATGCTCATATAGGCAACGGAGTCCTTGTCGCCGCCAACGGTACTGGCAGTGTCTGACAGCATCTCGCTTCGGCCAGCGGCTGATCCTGCAGCGGATGATGGCCGGTACCTGCTATGAGCTAAGGAGAGATCGGATTTCATCGGGAGACTTCCTGCTGCATGAAACAGAGCCCTCGTGCTGGCGTTCTCATCTGTGAATTTGTTGTTGTTCACCTCGGGCAATATAAGGATTGGGCCAGCGCTTTTCTGCGAGAGGTTTTGAGAGACGGTCTCGGGGTCTGTGGACATGCGTGCAGTAGAAGAACCACCGTTACTGAGGTTTTCCTTTTTATCCCGGCTTACTGCCGTGTAGCCGTTAATTTGCGATTTGTTGGCAAGATCTTTGTCTGTGGCTTTTTCGGTTTGAGGATTCGTCGCCGGAGTGCTAGACCATGCTCCAGCCTGCCCAGTATCAGTGCTGACGCGCGTGAAACGTCGGCCTGATGCCTCGGCCCGCTTCTCCATTTCCACTCTGCGCTCGTCGTGCTTGCTTCCCCAGCCGCTCCACATCATCATGCCGTAGTTCTTCTTGGCATGTCGCTTGGGTAGTACGCCAGGCGCAGCTCGTCGGGCGGCCAAAGAGCTCGGGGGAGGACATTCGCCGTCAAAATCTTGGAAGCCATGCGACAGCTCTTTCAGGCGTCGGCTCTGAACCCGAAGTTTCTCCTTCGCAAATCTGATATCCCATTCCTTCTTTGCGTCCAACCACATTCGGATGAGCGAGGGGTTGATTGCGCCGATTTGGGCGGGGGGTATCTGTAGCACTGGGTAGGAAGAGGGAGGATCTAGTGGGAAGACCTGCCCTCGTTTATCGATTCGCTGGCGTATCATATATTGATGGAACGCTGGAAGAGGATCCCCGGCCTTGCCGACAGAGGAACGCCCTGGTGCGCCAGGCGGGCTGTTTAATGCGGTTTGAGGCCCCGGCACATCTTCATCTTCTAAGCTATTTGACGAAACGGCTGACAGAGCACTATCATCCATGATCTCGACCTCGCCATTCTGTGCACGTGCTAATGCCCATGAGCCAAACTGGGAAATGGAACGGAACATGTACTTGGCTGGTCGCGTAAAACTCAGAGTGGGAGCGACATGGCATAGGTTGTCCCAGACCTGAAATTGTACATAAGTTGGTTCGTACTTGTTCAAGGCCTCCCGGGTAGGATCGTTCTCATCGAGATATACGTCACTGGGTGGGTATGCTGTCGGATTGGCTGCTTTGTGGGCGATGTAGAATTGCTCATCACGAAGCGTCTCACCACCGCCGCTCATTATTTGCAGAGGAGGCAGGCCACCCAGAGAGGGTTGGAGCACTGGCGAAACCAGAGGGTGGGACATTAGTTGGTTCGTCGTGTACAACTGGATTTGGTCCTTGAGTTCGACCGTCTTCCCATCCAGGACAACGTGGATATTATCGGGTTCGGCTTGCAAACTAGCAGGATTCGGGGCTTGCTGCTGGCCAGGATAGGCATGTTCGGCTGGGGGTGGGGAGTCCTCGTGGACAGTATAACCACGGATGGCAGTCTCCTCAGCATTGCTGTTCGGTTGGGGAATAACTTTTTTAACATCCTCGGCAGTCACTATTGGTTGGCGCGACATCCTTTTCATTTCCAGGATATCATCGGCATTGGGAGGAGGCCAGGCGGGTGAGGGTTTATGGCGGAAGCCATAGGGAGGGATATAATCGCCCGGGTTGTCCTCAACAATACTCGGGAAAGAGTGTGTCAAATCAACCCAAGGCGAAATCAAGATGGCGCCTGCGGGCAAGGGAATACCCTGATCTCTCATGATGATCAGCATCGATAGAGCCAGGCCTCCGCCCGCGGAGTCACCAGCAAGAATGATTTCTTTTGGTTCATAGGACTTGAGCAGCCAGAGGTAGGCCGCCATGCAATCATGCAAGCCACATGGGAAAGGGAACTGCGGCGACAGTCGATACTCCGGTGCAAATACACGTCCCTTCAGTTTGCGCGCATGGCGCTGCATCATGTAGCGATGTGTGTCGACACTTCCGAAGAAATAAGCCCCACCATGGATATATAGCATCACACGGTTACAATGCCCACCGGCCCCCTCCGTTTGATTGTAGTGGTTCCGCATCTCAATCCACTCCCCCTTCAGCTCTTCGGACGGCCCGCGCCATTGCCACCATTTCTCTCCTCCCACTCGTATGACCCCCTTGGGGCCCAGCTGCTTTGTGACAGCGTCCGCGGCAGAGGACAGGAACTTGTCGGGGATTGTAATGGTCTCGGTTCTCACCCAATGTGGGCTTGGGGCCCATTGGCGAGTGAATGCCTGAAGGTCTTCGACAGGGTGCTTGGATGCATAGAATAGGAATTGACGAACAATCTGGATACCCTCATCGTAGGTAATGTGAACATTGGGTTTGTTATGTAGCGATTTGCGATTCAGGTACTGTAGATGATGCGCCGTCAGCCAGACTACCCCAGCCTTGTCAGAACATTCCACGGGGACATACGTGACTGATTATAGTGTGAAGGACAGTGGGAGTTAATGCCACACCTAATGCGACTGTATGTAATGGCATAATGGGTCTGTTCGGAGGTAGTATGTCAGATGTCGCGAAATCCTAGGAAACCAAAGAAAACCAAAGAAAACCAAAGAAATCAAAGCCAATAATGAGGTTTAAATGAAAGACAAGAGTGGTCCGATCGCGAAATGGGCCGACGTCATTTAAGGAGCGAAAGGGGGATTGGAAGAAGAATAATCCAGTGAATTTGACTTTAAAAACCACAAAATAAGACAGGGGGGAAGATGATGTCATCGGGGAAATGGATCTGCGGGAACTCCAAAGGCCGAACCTCCGATCAGATCTCTTTACCCCAGACCTACCTACATATGTAGATACCTAGGTAACATCTAGGTACCGGGTAATCTCCATGCCATTACAAATCGCGTCTCCTCGGTCTTCCAGTCCAACTAACAATCACAACATAAACCATCGCAATAACCCCAGCAACAACACTAGTTGCAATGATCGCCCCACGCGGTGCCTTCGCAAGCTTAAACCCAAGCCCAACATTGATAATACCCAGAATGATCATCAACCGTCCAAACCAGCGATGCATATAAGCGAAAGGTCCTTTACCACCTGTCTTCCGGAAGAATCGGTGCTGTAACAGGCCCATAGCAGGCTGGAAAAGAACAAGACATGGAACAATGATCATCCCGATGATGGTATGGTAAGAATCGATCAATTCAATCTGCCGTGCTAGAGAAATACCAACTCCAAAGCCTGCAATCACCACGGCCAAAGTGAAGACTTGGAACGTCCCGTGAATGTTCACCGTCCATTTCGATGGGAGAATATGAAGTCCGAGCGCGAAGAAAGGGAACATGACCACAAAAGCCACAATCATGAGCACAGCATGAGCTGTCTTTTTCCTCTTGACTGTGCTTCGGAAAGCCGCGAATCCCGGATCCTCTTCACTGGAGGAGACGGGCGCTCGGGCCATTTGGGCGAAAGGATTCGCTGAGCTGCCGCCCGTCGCTTTTTTCAGGTCGATGGTCATGACACCGTGATCATCATGTTGGGTGATGCTTTCAGACAAGCTGACCGAATTCAGAGTATCTCCATATTTAACGGCCCAGATCCACGGACTTGAGGAGCTGTTCACGTTTTCTGTTCCTCCATTCCATTGTAGGCAGGTATCGCATCGGACATTACCAGTGATGACTCCGTCGTGCACACCACTGCCATTCAGAATTGTGATTTGGGCGTCCTTGTTATACAGCGGTTCAATATTCCCGACGCCCGATCGCGGAGAAACGGTGACAGTGTTGCCAGAGGTGTACACGACGAACATATTGGCGCCTGCCATTTGCATTCCTTGACCCAAGGCAAACCACTGCACTTGGCGGGTTGAATTCATCTGGAAGTATATGGGACCCGAGCCCGACTGAGAAGTATTATCGGGGACATTGAAACTATAGGTGATCTCGTCGTGACCTTGAGGATGAATGCTGTGAAGCTGGACTTGGGCCAGGGCAGGAATGGCCCAAAGCCAAGGGAAAATATGCCGAACCATTGGAAAAGAAAAGTTGAGACTGGCTATTCTGATCTAACAAGGGAGGAACCCCTATAAATACCTCCCATCTCTTTGTTCCACGGTTGATATGCCAATTGGGCTACGTCAGGCCAAGTCTTTGTGGCCATGACTTTCGAATTCCTACGGACATTTGGAAAATTGTCAAAGGATCAGATATTATCTTACTATTTGCCTATTGGAGTAGCTTAAACTAACGATCTCATTTTGTGTCTCAGCTTTGGAAGTTACCTGAAGTCGAAGGAATATGACTTTGCTGCGCCTCCTCATGTCAAACCTTGATCAATGCTCAGCCTCATCAAATAAGGCCATTGTAAATCCCAATGAGTTCTCATTGGAGGGAATATGAGTGGTTAATCGACACCGCTGGAAGATACCCCGAGGCCAAGATCTATACAATTTCAGTCTAAGCTTTTGGTTAAACTGATGCAGAATATGGGGAAATAGGATTATGTAATCAAGGATGTGTCTGTGTATATGAGTTCAAGGATATCGTAGCGAAGGGAAAAGACCACAGTCCTATGTTATTTCTTTGGATCCCAAGCTATCCGTCGAGGACATATCTCAACCCTAATGGAGAACGAAGTTGATTTTGCTCTTATAACTCCACTTCAACGCATAGTATGGGGGATATGTACGATAATCTACCAATGAAGACGGCTGCTCCTTTGTGTCTCCTGGAATAAAAAGTCGAGGTTCATGTCGACCTGTAGATTCATTCAGTGGCCCAAGCCTTTCTTTGTACCTAGGTAACCCCCTGCTATCCTATAATAGAAAAGTGAGTTTGTCCCAACTACATGAGAAGCAGTAGGTATTACAACAAAGCCTGTCGAAACACAATCGAAAACCCAATCGAAAACGGGGTTACTCTCATCAATGACACGAATCTACATTGGTACTACGGTGGTCATATTGGCCATTGCCAGACAGGCATAGCTGGTATTAGCAATCCGCCGTAAGCAGGGACTTCCAAGGTTGGCCAGCCCTGGAGGTAGCTTATTCATTTTCTGTCAGCTCCAATGGCCGGGGAACCCATGGGCTCTTTCAAAAGCAGAAGTAGTTCCATCCATGGATATCTGCAATGGTTTGGGGTTCCCCGGAGAGTCGTGACGAATCATCGATCCCGTGATCTGTCTCAAAGCAAACCTTGGAACTCGATAAAGATCTAACTAGGTAACCTTGGAAGGCTAATAAGTTGACCATAGCCACATTTATGGGTACGGGTATTTATATGGGATTCTCTCACTTTGTATGTCTACAATCTAAGGTTCTCAGTGCTGGTGCTACAACAGCTGTCCACATGTGTCTCTATGAGCTTAGGAAAATTGGAACAGATATCTCAGCTTCAATTATTTGGCAATGTTCGTAATGCAAAGTTTTTCCTGGTTCTCGGAAAGGAAAATCCAAGTGTAGTGACGCCGCATATTCGAGAGTGGCTCACCTTAGTCGCCAGCAGGAAATTGCCCATGTGTTCGATGACCTACCTAGGTACCGAGGTAGGCATAGCGTAATTGATTGAATAAACACTTATACTCACCTGGGCATCTGGGCGTATAGATGTCATCAATTGATATATGGAAAGGCCGTGTTTCATAGACAGACCCCTAGGACACCTAAGAAGACACCTAAAAAGACATATGGATGTACCTAGGTAAATATCAATGTAGATAGGCCTTCAAGAGTCTGCTACTTCTCATTCTTGTTTACGACGTCAGCTTGCCTTTGGCTCTTCTCTCCTTCCATATCTTTCCTTCTATACTTCTTCACAACTCCAGATCAACCATCGCACACTAGGCCATTACCATCACCTCTTTCTCTTAGAGTATGCTGGAACATATTCTACTCTCGATCAATAAGGTAAGAATGACTACCCAAAAGCTTATATGAAACCTACATACAGGTAACCTAAGTCTGGCTTCCGAAGGTCAGAGATTTCATTTCTCTTTCGATTCTTTATCAGAGAATCTCATACTGTTGACTTGTAGACATGTTGGATAATTCAGGTACCTCAGATCTCGAGATTTCGAGGCATTACCCAACACCTTCGAGGCCGATGGTCCAACAGCTAACGTTATTCGCACTCGTATGGCACAACGTATCTAGTAGCCTTTGCCTCGATGGAGATTAGATATTTGGACAAGCGTTACTCTAAAGGAGACCAACCGCTCCCTCAATCTAATGTGGCTCGCTCCTAAGGACTTGGCGGTGGGGCAAGGAAAAAGTCAGTGTGTAACTTATAGAGACCGGGACAACCAAATTGGCATTTCCCCGTAGTTTTCCGTTTTTCCATATTATGTAAGAAATGCCAAGAGGTTGGGTCATGTGATGTAGTCCTCGAAGCCGATCTTGTAATCCCGGTATCAGTACCCGTCCCGGCTACCGGACGGACTGCCTACTATGTACCTACCTACCTAGGTAGGTATGCAGTCTCCCTTACTAAGCAGTCCAGCCCAGGGCTCCGGCTCCAGGGCTCCAGGGCTAGTCCTCGTCTGGAATCACAATCCTCGCCTCTGCTCCTGTTTCTCTTTTCCCTTCTCTCCTTACGCACAATGAGACTAGCAATCTGATCAGTGATCTCCAAGCATCTCTGTAAGCTGCTCACTACCAAAGTGGCCTAAACCTACTGCTTTCTCCACTTTGGAATGCTTTCTACCTCGCGCAAATTCTGGCACACACCATTGTTCGCCATTCCCGGTCACTGAACTCCATGTTTTTCGTGAGTTTCGGAACCTGAAATTGAAAAGCAATTATTCTACGATTCCTACTCATTTCTGCGGATGACAAACCGAGCCTTTTGTTATTATTGTTCTCAACCTCGAAACGTCGTACGCGCAACCAAAATGTCCATTGCAGTCCTGCCCGTGGAATTGATATCAAAGATATGTAACTATTTGGATTTCCAGCAATTGGTCGCTGTGAGGTTATCATGCCGCGCATTGTACAAAAACACACTGGAGAATTTTGCGAAGGCCTTTTACCGAAGAATCCGTTTCATTGTGACAAGCGAAAGTCTCCACGAACTGGAAGAACTATCCAAGTCAAATGGTCTCCGCGAGCACGTTCAAGAGCTATGGATGATCCCTATTGTGTTCGATGGCATTGAAAATCTCCCCGGCATGATATCTATATCATCAAAAAGCTGCCGGCAGGTCAAAGGCGACGAGCAGGAAAGTCGGTATGCTATCCAAAAAGTCATGCTTGCGGATAATCGCAACCTGCTAGAATCAGAAGCGTTTAGTGTTCGACTTCGGGAATGTCTGGATCGATTTAAGAACATCCAAACAATAGGACTCGCACATTACAGAACGGAATTCTTACTTGATCCCCGCCAGAAGACAGTTCCATTCCTCGGAAGACGACAGATAATAAGCCGGATCGATTTTCGATTCGATGTTTATAGCCTAGGAGAGTCTACGCGGACTAATAAGGCTAGCTAGATACGAAAGCTGAACTCCTTAGCGTTATCAAAGCTTTTTCTTGCGTTATGTAGCTCAAGCTGCAGACCCCGAAAGCTACACACCTGTGATTCCAACTTCTGTGGTGATATCGGCCCTAGGATTGCCCTCTCCGAAGAGCAATTCGATTCTCTACTATCTACTTTAGAAGGCCTAGAGGATCTTCACTTATGTATTGATCTTAATGAGGCGGCTTGGCTGAAATTTTTCAGGAAGCTTGCACCTCAACTGGAAGTACTGATCTTGTCGCAAGATCATATGCCTTCTTATCTTGTTCAAGATGAGATGTCTGCCTATCCGGCAAAAAGTTACGTTGGACACATGTTCCATGACATTAGCTTCACTCGACTCCGGAAGCTTCATATTCACGAGCTTGATATCAATTTCAGCTCTTTAAGATCACTATTACTCGGTGTCAAGAAAAGTTTGGTCACCCTCACAGTTCAACGGGTTACAATGCGCAGTGAGAAGTCGAGAGCCACAGAAAATCCTAGATCGTAACATGCCGAGTCCCCTAGCCTCCAGGAAAATGAAACATCTGTCCGATATGCATCGCCAGCGTCTCAGCTCACTACACTGGCGGTCAATCCAATATCGCCATCATATCAACCCACAGTGCCATCACATATCCCTACAGTGCCATCATTTGACCCAAATCTGCCATCATATCACCCTACAGTGCCATCATTTCAACCAACACTGCCATCATTTCAACCAACACTGCCATCATTTTCAACATCGTCACTGTACACACCGACTATATCCCCGCTAGAATATGGACCAGCCCCCCTATCAGACCTACCAGCCTCTGAAACAGCATCGGCAGAAAGTGCACCCCAATTACCACAGCATTCCTCGACTTCCGAGTCCTCTGAGTCGTCGATAGAAGAATATCCAAACACAAGGTGGTTGTCTACTTACTATTACCCATATGAGCCACCTGAATCAGCTCGAGGTTCAGTCTGTCCTACCTGGGAAACCGTAATGGCGTGGAAACGCAACGAAGAAGAGATCACTTGTGTGTCTAGGTTTCTGGACATTTTACAGAACGAGTTATCTCTAGAAAAACTGTCACTGGAAGATATTATCTGTGACGGCAACTATTATTATTTCGAAAGAGTCGACAATGGAAACAAGCAAAGCGGCCAAGTGGAGTTTGACATTCGCAAAGCTAATCTTTCGTTGAAAGATTGGATTTCCCGGCTAAGGCCAATTGCTAGCTGTCCGGCCGATCGAGTTCTAGAGCTTAAGGAGGACAAAGGTTAGTAGTACCTCACTATATAGTCCCTGCGGTTACTGATGGAATCTAGAAATGGAGGGTTGGTTCGACAAGATGATAGGGAAGGACAGCGGCTCATTGAATAGATTAGACTGTGACTGTAACAGGAAAAAGAAGCCGTTCTGGGGATGTCCTTTTGGATGTCACCGATATTAGGGAAAAGTCAGTTTGCATTTACCTCAATAGTTCTGCGAATAATTGAGCCCTATGATTACAGTCTTAACGCTGAATCCGATTCAATTAATATCAGGTAACAGAAGTTGCATGTCTTTCTCTTTGTGGATTTTCTCCATTATATACCAAGAAACAAGGTTCCAAGTTGACTATCAAGATACGTGAATGGGACATCAGTCCCATATAACGTGTCCAACCTTGGAACAACTGGAACCTTTTGCTTGCTTGCTAGAATGAATAGGCATAGAGATGAATATGTGCTAAGATCAAAACTGGGCCCCGGTAATACCTAATGAGCAGAGATCCTCACACGCGTAGGCCCGAGGACGACGTGCCTTGTAGATAGTGAGTCAGGAAGAGTCCTAGTTTTAGGGCGTGTTTGCTGCTTGATTAGGGTCTTCCTTCACACCTCCCGCTGCGGAAGTTGCATATCTCTAGATATACACCTAGCCGTCGGTGGTTAGTTTAATCTACCACCTGTCGTCTTAAGGTACCATAGGGGTTTCTGCAACTTACCATTAATCTAATATATGAAAGTATCTAGAGATAATTAGCACGATTCATAAGTCAATATTTCATAAAAAGAAATCGTACTAGCATTGCTAACAGTCTGTGACTTTATAATATCAGTCTAAGCGTTGTCCTCTTTAGTAAGCTGAACGCTATCTACCCAGCTATACTTTGTATCCCCTAAAATAGTTGAGGAGAGCCATTCATTATCAGACCGATATGTTGAAAGTAGCATCGTAAAGTACTTACTTCTATAATAAGCACTAAACTGGCTTTCCCCGTCGGCGAACTCATGCGCGAGGAGTCGCTCTGGTGTGTTATGGATCATATGATAAAGGAAATCACCGTTTTTCACAACTGCTGCTTTATTTGCAGGTTGATACCAGACTTTCGTCTGAAATTTCAACTGGAAAGAGACCTCTCCAAATCTACGAGGATGATGTACAACTACGAGACACGGTTGCTAATTTTAAAGCTGGTGGATGGGGCCCATGAAGTGATGAAGGCGACTATGCAGATTGCACTACCTCGTGCGCTGTACAATATGGGATTAGAGCAGTCGATCACGTTGAGAGGGTCTACACGCGTTAGAGGCGGATCCTGTTTTAAAGAGCCCGACGGGTCATGGGTCCCTTGGGCACATTTGCCAGGGCGTGATAGAAAGTGGTTAGCAGTTGTGATGGAAGCTGGAGTGTCAGAGTCAATCGAGAAAATAAAAGCCGATGCGGGATGGTGGCTCGCAAACTCCATAGACCAAGTCAAGCTTGTGGTCATTGTGTCAATCAATCAGATTTCTCCAGAAATCACCTTCCAGACAATTGTCCTAGACACAGCTACTGCTATACCAACCGTGCGGCAGGCGGTTACCACATCTCGTGCGCCGAAACAACCCGACGCTCCGATCACTACTAGTCCCGCGGAACCTTTGATCATCAGGTTTGAGGAGATCTTATGTCGCCAACCAGTTCCCCTGAGCAAGACCTCCATATTTCTCTTAATTGGTTGGAAAGAGCTTCTCGCTGGGTCTGGATGGATCAACAGCTATAAGTCTATGCGTCCTGGGTCGTGATATTTGTGTTTTTTTTTTGGCTGTATTTTTAGCTCGACTTTTATACCTTCACGGCGTAGCTTAGCTCTCTTCAACGAATGACACCATCTTTAGCAGGTTCAAAGCTACACAAATAATCGCGCAAGTCGAATTTCCATATGTATCTTAGTCACCTAACAGGAGCTTCTACAAGCTTATCTAGCTAATAATATATAGGACCTTACAGGGAGATGCAGGTAACTCTGGTGATTCTCCTCCATAGCTCAGCCATTTTTCACTGATCCCATACTCGGAGCTTGATGTGACCGTATGTCGATATGAGTCTGTCTTACAAAATTGGTTTGTTGACGATCTCTGCAAAAGTCAAGGTCGATCTGAGAAATTGCTGAGCCACAAGGTCCCCTTCCACGCGGTACTCCCCAGAAATGAGATACAGAAATTATTCCCACTTTTTCAGAGAAATAGCCATAGTGGGCTCGAATTATTGCAGCAGATATAGTCGATCGCATCCTCATTGCCTTTCTTGGCGCCGCAGAAGGTCCCCAGGAGCATCGAAGCGTGAGATGCGCTAACGAGTGTGTGAATATAAAAGCTCCAAGCCAAGCCAGTTGCTGAGCTTAATCACAGTCACAATGCTTGGCAAATCATCTCTTGCAGTGGTGACGCTGGCCGCCCAGGCGTTGCCTGGGCTCGGAGCGATCATTGAACGAGAAACGGTCAAAGTGACAACTTCCGAGACAGTTCGAGGTGGTGAACTGGCCAATATTCATCTCGACTGGCTTGGTCAGCCGCCAAATTTGATTAAGTCAGTCTATGGCCCCTGTGACGATGATTTGGCGACGAAAGGGCAAATCATCGGACAGTTTTCAGTTCACGGTCATCCTCCACAGCGACTGGCTTGGGTGGTTCCTGATGAGGCTCCAACGCACCATTGTGTTTACGTTTATGGAAATGACGGCCTGAATGCGACACAAAAGGTGTTGGGCAAAAGCAACCCTGTCTCCTTGCAGAAGAAGTCCAAGAAACGATCCATGGCTGACACCAACATCCCGTTGCTGAAGGACTTTGATGCGCAGGGAGCATGGTTCGACGGAGTGGCCAAAATCAAAGACAAAGTGGAAAACAACGGAGGATTTGCTTCAAAAAGCTCAGCAAAGAACACCTCGATTGCAATTGTTGGAGGCGGGATCTCCGGGCTTGCGACGGGGTTAATGCTGGACAGCGTCGGTGTACACAACTGGGAGATCATCGAAGCCAGCGATCGCGTCGGTGGCAGATTCCGGACGAAATATGTCGCCGACACTCAAGAATGGGCCGAGATGGGACCAATGCGACTTCCACACTCTGTCACTTACAAAGACGACAATGAGACACTCCTGTACACTGATCATCAGTTGACTTTCCAAATGGCCAACCTCTTGAACAACATGAACAAGAATGAGTCGCAGTGGAAGATTAACTTCATCCCCTGGATTCAGCACAGTCCCAATGAGTTGTATGCTCGGGGCACTCGGCGTCATCCAGATGGAAGAATCCCTACTCGCGCTGAAATCGATGAGGATCCAAGCCTAGAGGATCCTCCAGAGATGACAAGCGCCGAATACACCAACACTGAGAACAAGATGAACAAAATTCTGAAAGATGAAAAGACCCTCAAATCTCTTCAGAAGGATGTCTGGAGAGCCCACAAGACGGCCATGGACCAGGGGCTTGATGACTGGAGCGAACAGGCGATGATGCGACATGTGTTCAAAGCCAGTCAGAACATCACCGACGAGATCTGGACCTCATCCGACTACGATGTGTTTTGGGATGAGCTGCATCATAACTCCAATCTCGGCCTGGATGGAAGCAAGGACAGTATCGGCGAAACAGAATGGCTCTGTATCGATGGAGGATTCAACCGCCTGTCCGACGCTTTTCTTCCTCATGTCCGCGACAGGCTTACTCTTAATCGAAAAATCCGTAAATTGGAGTCAGTCAAGGGAAGAAATGGCCACACTCGCACTCGACTGTTATGGTACCCCAGTGTCTCGAATCGCACCTTCGAGTCCAAAGAGTACGACTACACAATCATGGCAGCGCCATTCACCATGACCCGCTTTATGGACCTGCCCAAATTCTCTTCCGTACTAGATCGCGCGATCAGCGAAGCAGGTTTGCGATTCAAGTCCGCATGCAAAGTCGCCTTACTATTCTCCGAGCGTTTTTGGGAAAAGGGCGACCGACCAATTTTCGGCGGCTACTCCAAGCCAGCAAGTGACGCGGTCGGTGCACTTTACTACCCAGTTTACGGACTCAACGAGTCCCGCCCCGGTCTAATCATGCACTACCGAGGTGGTGATTGGAGCGACCGGTTTGTGAGTTTCTCCGACGAAGAACACGTCCAGACGGTGCTGGATTCGGTTGTTAGTCTGCACGGTGAGCAAGCGCGCGATCTTTACACGGGAGATTATGAGCGTCTCTGTTGGCTCCAGGATGAACATACTGCGACTGCTTGGTGTCGGCCGGATGTTACACAGCATGAAATGTACATTCCGGCTTATCACCAGACGGAGCATAACACGATTTTTATTGGAGAGCACACTGCACCAACTCAGGCTTGGGTTAGCTCTTCGCTTCATTCTTCTGTTCGTGGGTCGGTTCAGCT
This sequence comes from Penicillium sp. CF05, assembly GCA_002916455.1. NCBI lineage: Eukaryota > Fungi > Ascomycota > Eurotiomycetes > Eurotiales > Aspergillaceae > Penicillium > Penicillium sp. CF05. Next base: position 28,041 of record PKQL01000178.1, read on the forward strand.
GCTGTTGGAGTTGGGTTTGGTGGATGAGGCGAAGGAACTTAACCAGCGGTGGATGGGGAGATGGATCAAGCTATGATTTCTCGGTCCTGCCCCTGGTCTGGGGGATAAGGGAAAAAAAGTAAAATCCTCATAGTATGAGATATAGTCTCAAATTCCAAACGATACTGTACTGTGTATTTCCCTCCTGTGATCATTCAAGTACCCCTCTCTACCACAACAAAATATCTCCAGTGAACGATACGAACTTTCCCGATACATTTTCCCTTGTAGCACAGTCAACGACACCAAGCATCCCCTCTACACTATCCTCAACTGTTACCGGCGGGCTACCAGGATAACCCCACTCCTTCGCAGCGAAATCCCCCGCGCGCGTCTGCACCCAGCCAGGATGCAGAGCAAACGCAACTAATCCATCTGCCTCGTTCTGAAGATGAAGAGCCTTGGTAAGCCAGTTCGAGGCTGCTTTGCTGGGACCATATGCGCCACCGGGAAAAGGCTCCTGGCTGGCAACCGAACCGACAGAGGAGGAGATGACGACGAGCTTGGGGGGAGAGGCCGATTTTTGCATAAGTGGCCAGAAGGCCTGGAACACGAGGAGCGGGGCGATGGTGTTGACTTCGAACGATTTACGGAGATCTTCCGCTGAAGTCACTAGAGCCGGAGTCATGGGCGCCGGGAATCCGGCATTGCAGATGACCACATCTATATGCGCCACTGTACTGACTGCTGCAGCGAAGGCCATTGTAATCTCATCGGGGGATAATGCAGTTGAAAAGTCTAGTTCGATAATGTGGAGCGTACTATTTTCCCCCACAGCAACACTCTCAATGTCTGACCTAAGGCTCGTGGATGCATCGTGGCTGCGCACTGAGGCCATGACCGTGGTGGCAGGGCGTTCCAGCAGCCGTTTGGTCAGTCCCAGACCAAGGCCTCTGTTTGCACCTGTCACAACAAATACAGTGTTTGTAGTGGAGGGCATTATCATGAGTGGTTATATAGGACACTTTTTCGTTGAAGAAGTAAGAGAGGAAAGGAAACAAAGTAATGCGCCCCCTCCTTTTATACTTAGGGCTTACATGAAACGGGCCAATCAGGGCTGAACTCGTCAGGCCATCACGACAACAGTTGTCAGCGTGGTCATCTTCGATTCAAGTTGAGCATATTAATTGTTTATTTCAAGTCAAATGCCCACTAAACCCTAGTCTAAATGCAGCTAGGGCATTAATAAATTCAACCAACGCCAAGATCTCCCAAGGTTCTCCAATCTCCAAATTGCCCTATCCACATCGAAATTCCGAAAACATTGCCAAGGGGAATTGGAGAACAAATCTTATCTATCTTCGAATATTAACAGCAGAGGGATCAATGGCTGTAAGTTAATCCGTTATCCCCCCCCAACTTGAGGTGTATAGGGCTAATGGGAACTACCATTCCGCCCTCGGAAGGTCCCCAGCTGCATGTGCGCGAAAACATCCGATTGTGAGTTAGGCTGGCATATTTAAACCTCATATCTGCTTTCAAACGAAATGGCTGCAAGAAAAGCACACCATGGCTCCTGGTGGTCTTGGGTTCAGCCTTTGGCGTGTTTATACCTCTCTTCTTCTCTTCTTGGCTGTCTCGACTATCTCTGCCACTTCAACTGTTGATAATGGCAAACTGTTTACGGTCAATGGCATCAACTACTACAGCGGTGATGCAGTCTCGAGGATAGACACCTCAGATTTTGATTCGCCTCGATTTGACGCGATCGTTCCCATGACGATCATTCGGACGGATGAAGCTATGCTCACCATGAACATTATAAAAGAGACCATATCAAACTATTCGACCATCGATGATGTTTTTCATGCTGGATTTCTTGAGGGTGAGTGTCAGTCAGACCAATGTGTCTATCAACGGACTCCTGTTGACTTCAAGGTAGTGGTTCTCCTTGTCTACGATGGGAATGGGCGGGGCCAAGTCGAGTCTACTGTTCAACAAGCTCTGCGGGGACTTGGAAATAAACTTGTGATGGCCTCTTCCAGTTATCAATCTAGGAGCAATATCACATCCGCCAGACTACGCCATGACATACCAAAGGGGCCCTATTTCTACTCCCCGCGTACTGGAGAGATCTATCAGGCCTTCCGTCTTTATCCTGATCATCAGCTAGCATTTACTGAAGCTGCCATTAGCGATGGAGCTGGAGGATTCAAGTCCTTGTCAGCAACCTCATCCGTGAGTAAAATTGTGACCTGTCCTCAGAAACCTTTACTGATCGATTCCAGGGTGCTATGACGAAGAGTGTTGCTGTGCCATCTAGGCTATACTATACGCCAACATCTACGAAGCCACTTGCAGGGGTATGTCTAGCAAAGTAACATGCTACCATCCAAAATTTGACTAACGACATCAAGTTACGTTTGGGGGTGAAAGACATCTTTGATTTGAAGGGACTACGGACTAGCGGTGGCAATCGGGCCTTTTACGATTTATATCCTCCGCGAAACACCACCGGCCCCGCACTCCAAAGGCTGATAGATGCGGGGGCCATTATTGTAGGGAAAATGGGCACTGTTCAATTTGCAAATGGAGATAATCCCACCGCTGACTGGGTCGACTTTCACTGTCCTTTCAACCCTCGAGTAAGTCCCAACTATTCAACCCAATGGAATCCCACTAATTGTTGTCTCAGGGTGATGGTTACCAGAGCCCCGGTGGTTCATCGTCAGGACCTGGTGCCGGTATCGCATCTTACGACTGGCTGGACATTGCCGTTGGGAGTGACACGGGTGGCTCTATGCGCAACCCAGGGGGGCTGCAGGGAGTCTTTGCCAATCGCCCTTCCACGGGAGCTGTATCTCTTGACAATGTTCTTCCACTCTGTCACGACCTCGATACAGCTGGCGTTTTTGCTCGCGATGCTGCAACCTGGTCAAGGGTCATGCATGCGTGGTACCAGAACTTTACTAACTATAGAGAGTATCCGAAAAGGTTGTTCTACCCGGACTCTTCTTTTCCCAGCTCCAACACAGCATCTGGGGCACTCCTTGAGGAATTCATTATAAAAGTGGAAGATTTTCTGGGCACAAAGAGGGAGTTTGTTGATATCGCTTCGCATTGGGAGAAAAGTCACCCTTCTGATACACCCGTGAATATAACTGACTTACTAAATACAGTGAGTTCCAGCAAGATTGAAATAAATATTCAGAGACTAATATCCTATAGACATATGCAGTGTTGGTATCTGTCGATCAATATCGCTCTCTTTCTTTGCCGTTTTACGCGGACTACGCAGCCAAGCACGATGGTCGCCGACCATTTGTGAACCCAGGTCCCTTGTTGCGATGGGCCTGGGGCCAGAATAATGGTGGTGACGCCGCATACGGCGAAGCTCTCAAGAACAAAACGATCTTCAAAGACTGGTGGGAATCCGATGGATACGGAAAGGCAGACGAAAAGACTTGCTCTGAGGGTATCTATATCTATCCTTACAGCGAGGGTCAGACTCAGTATCGGAATACCTATTTTGAGTGAGTAAACGGTTCTTGGAGAGACAATTGATCTATTGCTCATATCTACAGTGCACCTTCTGGGCCTCCGATGGGCTTTAAGGATGGTCGGGTGGCCATCTTAGCCGGTACCCCTGATCTGGTAGTTCCTGTTGGAGAAGTCCCATATTACTCCACAGTCTCTCTCAAAACGGAGTTTATGCCGGTTACGATGAGTTTGGGTGCAGCACGGGGTTGTGATTTAATGCTGGTCAATCTCATCGAGGATTTGGAGCAGGCGGGTATTTTGAGGCCCGTGAGCACAGGACCAAGGATGTATCCTGCTTGAGCCCAAAAGCACTTAGTTTGATATGTGAAGTCAATATAAAATCAGGCCATGAATTGTATATATCGAATTCCAATGTTATATTGTTAGTTATGGGAAATATCTCGTGGTCCGCCGGGGCCTTCTTCCAACCCGTTTCTTCTCGGTGCGTCCGGTCGCCAGCGCCAGAATGGACGCATGAAAGATGAGCTTTTATCACCATTCTCGAATATATCCGCAGCATGCTGAATCTGTCAGTCATTGTGTTATGGAGCGAGTGGATTTTCCTACCTTTCCTAGAACCGGTAAGAACTTTGCACCATGACCACTACCCCCGGTGCAAGCAAAGACAGATTTCTCTGCGTAAGTTGGGACATGATCAATCTGATTGATAATGAGATCAGCAAAAATATCCCGAAGAGGAAAGAAATATGTGCTCACCACAAATGAATTGTCCAGCGAATCAGTGTACCAGCAGAGCTTTGTAGAGAAAAAGGGTGTACTCTCGAACTCAGGCAGGAAGATAGACACAAACTGCTTGATAGCATACAAGGCTGGCTCCGGAAGTAGTGAGCACTCCTCTATCGGGAGAGGCACCGACCATTGACCCTCCTGGGTGAACGGAGTATCTTTCGGCGCTGGCTGGAAATTGGTCCACTAAAACAATACAATCAGTAGACACGGATGGGTAGATAAGCAGCAGTACCTACCTTGACTCCGCGATATCCGATCTTGACAAGACCTTCTGGGGTTCTTGGTAGGACGTAAATACTCCCTGTGTCTTTTCCAGAAGTGTCTCGTGGTCTACTCTTCCAGGTCATGACGGGAAATCGTTCTGGTGAGTACTTATCCCATAGCTCGGTATTGCTCTCGTCGATCTTAAAAGTTGCAAGACTACCAGCAGAGGATTCGAGGTGATAGCTTAAGTCGGGGAGAATTTGCGTCGAAAACGACCCGGCTTCGAAATTGTCAGTAAAGAGATAGGAATCGGGGGGGATTCTCGCGACTTACCAGCCACAACAACGGCATCCGCATCATGAACAACGCCATCCTTCGTCTTCAAACCTGTAACTTTATCTTTTCCTGGCTCAATGTCGCTTTTCACTTTGACCAAGTAATCAATGGCCCCCTCCTGCGGTCCGAATTGGAATTTCACGCCCTTGTCGGCGGCGACTTTTTGGTAGTGGGCACATGCATTACTGCACCTCACAAATCCAGCCAGGGAGTCAAGGACCGCCTCATATGTGCTTTCAGAATCTGGAATGTGGAAATTGAGTATCTTGTCCTTCCAGCCCAGCTTATCAGCCCGTTCGCAGTCTGCGGGGTCACTCTTGACGAACTGCGTATCTCGCAGACCATCACGCTGCATGTTGGCTAGGGTTTCCTTCTCCAGTGTGGCCAAGTGATCAAATGGCTGTATACGGAGCATTCCACTATTAACAAAAAGTCTGTTATTGCTGCCGTCGTCTTGTTCCGTTGATCCACGCTTCTCGTCCACCGAAACCCACGCTCCCCGGCTTTCCAAAGCGAGACGCTGGTAGTGAATCTCTTTCCCATATGAAGCGCGGAACTAATATTTTTAATTAGCATAAACCTTGATCTGTGGGCAGTTTGAGTCACTCACGATTTTGTTGTGATCAGCGGATGCAGCCTGTACATCATCGGCTGTGGGGTCGTATCCATTTGCATCGTACTGGCTTCGATCAAAGACAGTGACTCCATAGTCTGCAGAGTATAAGCCATTTGTAACATATTTCCAGTGGGGTGCCATGCTTACTTCTATCTCGCAGGGCAATCGCCAGTGAAAGACCAAATATGCCCGCTTTAAGGATTGTCAGCAATTTCCAAAGACCTGTACACTTGGATATCTGCTTCACCTCCAATAACGGCAACTGACTTTTCTTCCGTCATGGCTAGGTTGTCTCTGAATATGAGGTTGTAGTGTCTAGGTGAACGTGGTAGGAGGATGGACGTCCCCGCAATGAAGCCGGGAGCTTCAATGTCCATGGGGTCCTCAGGATACTCCGCCCTGGTCGGCGAGAATAACCCCTACGTGTCAGATGGGTCTGAGAGTACACTTTTCCGCTCTTGGGTGATATCTCGACTGCAATCGTTAGTTCACTAATATGGCAGAACATATATATATCTGTTGCCATACCCGTCATCATCGGACAATTATCACATTATATATTATATGTTACCCATGTCTTATCTTTTTACCGTAAAATAAAGGGTACTGACATCTAAATATGTAATCTTTATAATCCTTATATCGAGGAAACACAATAGGACAGCCTTGGAAGAACCTAGCCTGTCTAAATAGAACCAAGGGAATTTGACCAAAAGCCATAGAAGAGAAAAGTCCGCCACACAAATGCCCGGATGGTCTAGTGGTACGTTCCACTTCAAAATGCTATCCTGCGAATCTTCAACTAATGAATAATTAGGTATGATTCGCGCTTCGGGTGAACCTGTGCGAGGTCCCGCGTTCAAATCGCGGTTCGGGCCCTTCTTTCTTTTTTGGTTCTTTTTTATATTTTTATATATTTTAACACTTCAACATATATTATAACAATGCAAGGTACTTAGACATACCCAGAGAACCTGAAAGCAATCCGGAGAGGATCGTGGCCTGCCGAAATGAAGGTCCACAAGGTAACAGCGCTAGGTTGCTACTGCTAGCTCTGTCGGAACTGACATGAGTTTAATTAAGAATGTGTTTTAACAAAACTGTTTATAAATACCAGATTCTACGCCACTTAAGCTTCAATTTATGTAGAAATGATTGAGTGTGGCAGAAACCAGTAGAGTAGTCATACAGAGTATGCAAAACCATGATATGTATAATGAAAATTGGGCAACTGGAATTAATAAGTACCACCGACAGGCATAAACACCCTGGTGTAGATGCTCGCGCTCTGCATGCCTATCAGACTTATATGCAGAGACAGGTTCATGTGAGCAGTGGAATCCCAACCATGGTTTTTCGATACGCACGATGTCGGTGGTCAGGCCCTCGAAAGGACCGGTCATCGACGTTATCACCGTTGTTTTGTAGTACGGAGCCAAAGCAGTATCCTTTACTACAGAGAATCGGAAAATTCCGGTAGTCATGATATGTGGTCTGCCACTAGGAGTGTTGGTATCAAGGTGTGAACTATCAACTATCACATCGAAAACAAGCCACCATCAGAGAATCAGTCACCGAAGTATGACTTGGCGCATCACCACGGGATTTTCCAAGCGGCATTGGGGTTTACCAAACAATGCCATGTTCCAAGGGCGAAATTTAGTCAAGAACACAGTATATGGCCCCATATGCATATGATCTGGTTTGCCAGGGGGGCTCCTGCCATGAAATCAATCTGACGAGGGATCAAAACCCCCGCGCCCGCCCCAAAAAGACTGGAGAGGAGAAATTGATGTAAATTGTGTAGCTATCTAATGAGTAGAAAAATGAACGAAAAAGAAAAAAGAAAGCGTCCCCGGGAAGGCTCGAACTTCCAACCTCCTGATTAACAGTCAGACGCGCTAACCAATTGCGCCACGGAGACTTGTGATAGCGAAATCAGGAGGAATTGAGTACATGTACTATTAAGCTGTTAATTCTGGTCGATTCATTGGTTGAGGTACATAGTTCTACCAGCTATATGGAGTACCATATCAGGCCGAGCGTGGAGTACGGAGTACAAATCAATTATTCACGAGTATTTGCACATATTTTTCTGCCAAGAGAACTTCGTACTCATTCCCAGTCGTGCTACGCGGGTCCTAGTAGGAGTAGACAGGCGGTACTCCGTATAGACGGAGCGGTCAATAGGGGGTGCAAAAAAAGCCACTGTGGTGAGAATAGGGCCTTTTATTTACTACACTTCGTTGTATTGACTGTCATGTAGCACCTAGGGTATCCCTATAAAATGTACAGGAGTTTTCGACACATTAGACCTACCATATTCACTACTAGCAACATTATACCCCGGGGACTGGCAATTGGCCCGTCACCTAAGTAGCACTCTAGTTATACTTTCCATGTATCTGATATGCATGTGGTTGTTGCATCAAGTGGCGTAATAATCCTCGTTTCTTCAACAAGCACGTCTCCGTGGCGCAATTGGTTAGCGCGTCTGACTGTTAATCAGGAGGTTGGAAGTTCGAGCCTTCCCGGGGACGCTTTTTTTCATTTTTCAATTTTGTATCTGTTAGGTAGCCACTTTCATTAATTCCCACTTCTCCTTTTCTTTTCTATTTTGGTTTAACGCGATCAGCTTATTGATATAATATTACATTGTGATTCAAACTCAGACGAAAATAGAATGTGGCTATGGTTATGTCCGTTCGGAGTATTCCGATGCAACCTCGGATGCAGTTGCCCTATACCGTCGCATAGCAGGAGTCGCGCGTGAGCTGTTACGTGGATCGACCATGTAATGCTTCTGCTGATCTCATGGAAATGGCAGCCAAGATATACTATGTCTCAGCCTGCCTGCATGCTTCATCGTGAACCCCACAATAGTCCTCGGCCTTATTGCACCGGTTTCTGGGGGTTGTCTATTATGGGATTATCGGCTGATGATGGACCCGGTATGAAGGCATCCTATTTGGGCCGTGTCACCTGTGCGTCTAAGACCTTCTTTAAGACCTGCACCGGATGCAGCCTGCCAGCGAAGAGGAAATAGAACAATCTTAGACGGGAAGCCTGTTGAATGGGGATATATAAACCTCGCCCGGGAGGGAACAAAATGGATACAACTAGCAACCAAAATATTCCACCCTCTCTTAAAGTACCATATATTCCTATACAAACATGAAGTCTACCATTGCCTTCACCTCTGCCGTCATGGCAATCCTCAGCCTCGTGGCTGCTGCCCCAGCGCCGGCTGCAGTGGCGCCAGTGTCCGTCTCATACGACCCGAAATATGATGTTGGAACATCATCTCTCAACACCGTTTCCTGCTCTGACGGTCCCAATGGCCTGGTCACTCAAGGCTATAGCGATTTCGCATCCCTGCCAGGTTTCCCAAACATTGGCGGTGCGATCACCATCCCGGGCTGGAATAGCCCCAACTGCGGCAAATGCTACGAGCTACACTACTCGAACGGCAAGATCGACAAGACAATCAACGTCATTGCTGTCGACGCCGCCCCGGGTGGCTTCAATATTGGCCTGCAAGCCATGAACACGCTGACCAACGGCCAGGCGGAGCAACTCGGTCGTGTTGACGCCACTTACGTTGAAGTGGATGCTAGCGTGTGCGGGCTGTGAGGGGTAGATAAGATCTATATGCAATGTAATAATGACGGAACAGAATGGTACACGAAAGCGCTGGATAATGCGAGGGCAGAGATGAGTGTGTTGGACTGAGTATGTAATCAGACTTGTCAACTGGATAACTATGTATGCTATGTATACAGATAGTCCATAATGTACACAAAGGCTCAATCAAGCACCTTCAGCATTTCTTCTACACGCCCAAGTTTGTCCCGAGGCTTGCCCTTTGCTTGGCCACTCTCTCTCTCTGCCGCGTCGATTCGCTGCCAGTCTTTCCACGACGTGGGACGTAAACCACGGCGCTGGGCCTCGATTTTCACACCGTCCCAGCCAAGACCGGTACTGTGATCGGGTACATGCAGCAAGGACGTTGCATCGGTACGTTTTGACAGATCCTGTACAACGGTGTCTGCAGTAGTGAATGCATCAGTCATTGTCGAGGCAATTACACCCGTTGGACCCCGTTTCACCCAGCCAGCACAGTACAGGCCAGGTAGGTGGGATATGAGAGATCCGTCAGGTAAACCTTCAGGCTCGCCCTTGTTCGACAAGCTTGTTACGCGACCAAATCCATCGTTAGGGATGATACCGCGCCGCGTATCGAAGTCGATACCGAGATCCTCTAGTCCTGGAAGGGGGAGGGACTTGTAGCCCACGCTTCGGAAGAAGACGCTAGCTGGTAGGTTGACCTGTGCACGCTTTCCGCTCGATAAGTGCTTTGGAGAAACTTTGGAGCTGGGGCTGTGGGGGTCAGATGGGTCGAGTTCGTTGCGAGAGAACTTTACATGGGATAGATGATATGGGTATTCAGGCGACCAGTGAAGAGAATCAGGCGCAAGTAAGAAATCCAAAGACCAAGACTTTGAGGCTGTCAGAGGGTCATTGGTTGATCCTTTAGCCAAGAGTTGCATTAAACGCTTCTGCGCACGGGGCAGTGCCGATACTACATCTTCCGGCGGAAAGATATCCTGTGGAATGGGATCGAATGATACACCTGGAAGTTGTAGCATTTCACGGAGTTCTTTGATCGTGAAGGAGGCCTGAGTAAAGTAATTAACAACCTGCGTATCAACAGCCAGTCCATTGTAACTCACCTGCAGAGGTCCGCGGCGGCCAACAACTCGCACTCGCTTAATGCGACTTCTGGCAAGTTTTTCCACAGCATAATCTGCGATATCTGTTTTTCGGAGAGTATTGACGTCTGAAAGAAGAATCCGGGCAACGTCTAGTGCAACGTTGCCTTGTCCGACAATAACGGCGTTCTCTCCGCTTAGGTCCGGATCGAGATCTCTGTGCTCTGGAAGGCCATTGTACCACCCCACAAAGGCACGGGCTGAGTGGACGCTATGTAGAGCTTGCTCCCCAGGAATTCCCAGCTCCTTATCTTTTGCGGCACCGTATGCGAATATAATGGCGTCATAGTGTGGTTTGAGGGCAGCGAGTGGCAGATCATGCCCGAGATCCACATTACCGACAAAATTGAAGCGCGCGGACTCGGCCACCTCTGTGAATTTATCTTCGCAATTCTAATTTTTATATAACAATGAGCTTATCTCTGCATACAATGTTCAATGGTCGACTCATCACTGAATCGCGGTTTACCGTGACTCACCTTGACTTCGGGATGGTCCGGTGCGACTCCGTACCTGGCCAAGCCAAATGGCACAGGTAGCTTCTCATACATGTCAACTATTGCATCTTCCTGTTTAGCCAAAAGACGATAGGCAGCATAGAATCCTGCTGGGCCGGAACCCACGATGGCCACACGGACGGGCCGATTGGTTTGGGCGACATGACTGTTGGAACGTTTGGACGTAGATTGAGACACAAAGCTCTTATACTGTAGAAGAGGCCGTCGATTGAGCCGTACAGTGCACTGAGCACATACAAAGGCCTGTTTCAAGCGCATGGTGCATGGACTCGAGGAACCACGGAGGTGATCCGGAGATAATGAGACATTCCACGTGACCTTATCGGTTGCCCCGGGTGACTATCACATGTTTGCAGATGTAGACCTGGCGCACATCCCAGGAGCTGACAGTCGCATTCCTCATTCTCAAGGTTCTCCGTCAACATTCCTCTCTTTTGCTTCACGTGGATGCCACGAGTGGCTTTCGGTCGCTACAATGGGCAGATCGTCACCTCCATTCCTTTATGAGAGACCGTCCGCATACAGCTTCAAAGGTCCGACCGACCGCGGCTTCAACCCGAGGGCCGCGACAGAGGCGAGCTGGACTCGTCCAGCAGAGAAGCCTAAGCAAAAAGCACCGCTTGTGGATTTAAACCGCCACCCCGACACGGTATGTACAATCTTTCGGAAATTAATGGTGGATTCTGCTAATGGTGGATGTAGTGGGGTTCCTTCAATACAGCCAGCTCATTTGCACCGATGAGCCATAAAACAAAGGGTCGGGTCAAGTATGCACGATCGACTCAACTCGCACTTAGAGTACTCACTCTTCTGGGGGCCGTTGGGTCCCTGTTCTGCTCTATCGTTATTAAGGGAGCTGCGGTGACCGTCATCTGGATCATTCGCGCCGGCGTGAGTATAGTTCGCCCAACACAGCTTTTTCTTACTGACCTCTATTGTAGCCCATAGTTGCAATTCTCCACACGATATATGGTATCTACCATAATTCCCGATCTGTTCTTAACCGCCCTGCAGGTTCTCAAGCTAGCTATGGGCTCTTCGCTTCGACTCTCGACTTAGGACTCATCCCATTCTATGTGTTTACTGCCTTCATGGCGTATGGTGAATGGACATCCAATGCATACCACTGGGGAACCCTATTCAACGACAGTGACCTGACTGTAAAACTCTCTGAGGCCACCTTCATCTTGGCTATCGCAAATGGCGCGTTACACCTTATCTCCCTTGTCATATCGGCCTTCTTGGCTGTCACATTCCGGAAGATCTCTCGCCTACCGCCTGACATGAACCCACTTGAAGACAATTTGACCGCACGTCCCCGTAAGAGCCACAAGGACACTCAAATAGAGGAGAAACATCTCAGTCAATCCACCCTGAATTCCAACTTTGAGGATCCACTCATCGGCTCTCCTCGCAGCGTGCCATTCATGCACACACGTGAACAGTCCTCTGGTGCTGATTCCAACCGGGGGGCAATGGGTATGCTTGACGAGCAGCGACAGTCACATCCTTCCTTTTATCAGCATCGCCTGTCCCACTTGGAATCCCCCACGGAACCTCACATGGATCCCTCCAGCCCCGAGACGCTATTCCAACAAACCGCCAATCAACCCTATGACTTTACAGCACAGACACCTACCCCAGAATATCGAAAGGTTGCGTCGCACGCTCCTGAAATCATCAATGCTAGCGCTCAAATGCGGAATCTGTCATCACGTACTGCTGATCGATCGGAAACCGTGAGCCCATTTTCCGATAATTGGGTGGCATACTCTGAACGGTCTCTATCGCCAACGGGGGAGCCGCAGGACGGTAATGCAGCCACTCTTCGTCAGTCCTCCTCTGTCTACAGCCGACAAACTAACAAGACCACCGCGTCCGCTGGTAGCGGCATTCGAGACTGGTTTGCTTATGGTTCCAAGCCGGAGCCAAGTATTGGAAGCGCTATCCCAGAAGATGTACGAGGGGAATATGCGTCGCTCTCCATGCATGAATTCTATGGGCTCGATGACGACAACCGTGAACAAGATGTGGGCGATCAGCGCATGGACATATTCCCAGACCCGGAAGATCACAGAGACGATCTTGATGACCAGCGTGACGGGTCTCTTCCATTTAACCCGCTCATGCTTAACCCACCGACACCTCAACCTATTTTAAACGAGAAGCCCGAGAATACCGATCCCGTGCGGCGCGTTGTGTTGGGCGATAGCCCCAATCTATCATACAATGCACAGGCGCAGCCAGTGTCTGTCCCACACGAGAGCCCCAACCCCACTTCACCCAAGACCCGGTTTTATGGCGAGCTGGATGTAGATGGCAAGCCTGGATTGGCCGTGTCTCGCGAGACAAGTGAACAGGTGGTCCGTAAGCCCACCAAGCTTACGAAGAAACGCAACAGCAAGATGTCTGCTTATGAGGCTCTCAAGAAGAACGACAACGACGAAAATGGATATCTCTCAGCCAGAATGTCTGCTTCACCTCACGCCACCGAAAGCGACCGCAAGGGCCGTGTTGTGAGCAACTCCGGCGCAGACACTGCCCGGCCTGGAATTGCAGCCGGAGTTGGCGCTTCCTTGTCCTCATACGGGAGTTACATTGCCGGTCTGGGAGTCGGACGCCGCCGCGATGTGAGTGGCAAGGTCGCTGAAGAAGGGCGCAGTGAAAACCTTCTCGATGAGAAACCCGGCCGCAACCAGAACGAAACTCTCACACAGACTACGAGCTCTTCCCCAACTCGAGCTGCAGGATGGGCTCGGTTCGCCGGACTTTGAATGTGATATTTATGGTCATTTCTAGGCGTTTACGGTTTGTCTTCATGAATGGCATGTAGCGACTTGCTTTTGTTTGGGACTCTTATATCCCGTTTCCGTTGGGTTGATTCCCATGGAAATATGTACTGATTGCAATTGTTCGGGTGTATTATGGTTTCATCTTTGTTGTATGTAGTTCTGGCCTCAATGAACATTTAAACTAAGCATAAAAGCTATACACCTTGTACATTGTTCTGATCCACCGGCAAACTGAGACCGCTCAAGATAGACCATAGCAGGAGCCCTTCAGTTGTCTCCCAAATTCTGTTATTGACAACTATCGCAAAGAACTTGTTTTAGCCTGTCACTGGACTTGAGCTCAAGAGTGTTGCGGGTACGTTCAGATGACTCCAATGCTGGGGAGAACAGGAGCTTCATAATCATAAATGAGAAGTGAAAACACAGGGCATACCCAATCCTGATGCCACACCCAAAGCACCTGCTGAGCGAGCCATCACCGAGATAAATCTCAAGTGCGTAAAATGTCTCATGAGGGAACACCTTCATATTCCCATCCTTCGATGACACGCTTTCTGCGTCGGGAATTCCGGCGATTGGCGTTGCACTTGACAAAGAAAGTCAGAGCCGTGATAATAAGAATAATGATGCCCGCAATTGCGGCGACAAGGACAGTTCTGCGCTCGAGCTGCTGTGGGTCGGAGGCATAGGGACACTTTGCCCCATGACCACCGGATACCCAACAGGAAGTAACATCTATCGAGTTGAAGTCCAAAAAGACCTCTCGAAGGGCGGGATCCGCGGAACTCAAGTCGACCTTTGTCTCTGGCAGGGAGAGAAGATAATTGTAGAGATATGTGTTTTCGAGACCGGTGCGTGGTACAGCGAAGCTTGATCCTGGTGGACAGGTATCCGACACGTTGGAGAAATATTCGGTCGTGTCTGATAGCACCCAGGAGAAAGGCGAATTACCGATTCGACAGGCCGCATGCCGCTGCTCAGTGCAGTTCGTAGATCGCCAGTGGCCTCCCAGCGTTAGATCCATGATCGCACAGCGGTCATACTTGGGATCACCTTCACCGCCGCCATAGTTCGCATCGTGTGGCTCACCAATTGCCCAAGCCCAGGAAGAAGAGAGGGAGACATTACGGTAATGTTCAACTTGCTCGTCTGCAGTCTGGCCGAAGAGGGTGGTGTTGAGCATCGGCGAAAGACCACAAGCTGTAATGCCAGAGAGCACATTCGATAACGAAGCCATCGTATCATCTGTGGAAAGACCATCAGGGACAGGGATGCGACTAGATATAGCCCACGAAGAGTTGGTTTGAGACACGCGAGTAACACCAGGCTCATACAGACAGCCTGAAGTGAGAGTGCCGTTGGTGATTGCGGATACCTCCACACTAGATGTCAGGGTTCCTGGGGCAAAGATCAAATTTTCTCCGGTAGACAGATCGTAATCCACCAGCTGGGAATCGATAGAGCCATACTCAATGAGCACTCGATCACGTTTCGCAAGCTGGATGTACTTTGATGACGGCCAGCCATCTGGGGTACTCTGTTCACCTGCTTCATTTTCATGAACGGTGAAGTACTCCGTGATGGGCATATAGCCCTGTTCGACCTTATACCATGATTGGTTTAAATTGCTTCGGTCCGAGGTAAGTTGAGCCGGGCTATAAATAAAGCTATCAAGGGCGGACCCCAGGATTGAGCCGGCTAGCTCAGTTCCCGATGGCAATTGACCCCCTGATATGGTAGAAGCAGGCTCATCTGGGGTGGAGTCACTTGCGGCGACATGGAGATTGACAACGAGATAGGTAGTGTAGACGGTCAAACGGGAGTTTGTGTCTCGGAAATAACCGACAAGTACGTCCGCCAAGGTGTAGGGATCAATGTCATCGGTGCACTTGTACGAGCCTAGCTCATAGAGAGTGTGTCCATGTGAATCATCATCACCGGTGATAGTCGCAGGGTCCGCACTAGCTGTTGCTGTAGTTGTATTGGAGATATCTGAGGATACAGCCACTCCAGATTTGACAGGAACAGAAACTGGACAGAAAGACCAGGTCCTATGGGTGACCGACCAATATAGATCGACAACAAGACGTCGGTACCCGATTGAGAGGAGGTTGGAGAAACATTTTGCAGCGTCTTCTCGATCGTAGATGCGGTTTCCGAAGCAGGCGGCCGACAGTGATACAGCAGGGTTCGTCACATAGTTAAGTGGGATTTGACCAGCAACATCTCGTTCGCTCTGGATTCAGATATTCGCATGAGTTGTGGCATTAAATTGCGACCTAAGACACATACCAGTAGAACAGCCACCCAGGTAGCGTTTAACAGGGTTTCCGCAGAGTCATATTGGACAGACATTGAGCATCGACATGGAAATGGCTCCGAAACGCATGTTTAGTGCATGTTTCAGCGCGATGTTCTGATGTTCTGACGTTGAATGTTTCAAAGGGAATGACGATTAAGGTCGGGGAAATCGGGAGGGCGGACAAATCAGCTGAGTCAATCTGGCCACTTCTCTTTCTTTTCTTTCACAACTTCCTTTCTGCCTTGAACTTCCTTTTCTCTTCTGCTTTTTTATTTCCAATTTTAATTTCAAAATGGCCACCCCCGGCCAGCCCAGCCCTGAGCAAATGGCGGCCATGCAACAGCAGTTCGCCGCCGAAGCCGCTAAACGAGGGATGACGCCCCAGCAGTTCGCCGCACAGCAGCGTGAACAGCTGGCTACCGATGCTGCCAAGCTCGGTCTGACCACTGAACAATATGTTGCGCAGTTGCGCATGCGAGCAATGCAAGCTCACCAGCAGCAACAGAAGATCCAGGCCGAACAACAGGGCCAAGCAGCACCAGATGGACAACAAGCTCCATCGCCCGCACCCCAGCAGCACCAACACACAACCACACAACAGGTTCCTGTGAACCCCAACAACCCTCCGGACCCAAAGGCATTGGCAGTGGCCAACTGGCTACGGTCGCAGAACCTCAAGCCACGTACATGTATCATGGACGGTCAGCGCAAGGACATGTTCAAGGGTGAGCAGCGACCAATATCCAAGTACATAATAAGGAATAACCATCTAACATGTCTTTCTTCAATGCAGTCAAGCGCGCAATTCGAGCGATTGAATCCCCCGCCTATGCCAAAGCCGCCTCAAAGAAGAACTCCCTCCTCCCCCCAGTGACCGACCGCGCCTCCGCCGAGAACGTTTTCAAGCTTCTTCCACTTTCCCTTTTGGCTCTCCGAGTGAGCAAGGTTGATCCCCATGAAGGCCACAACCACGCCAAGCCCAAGAACCGAACCAAGGGTCTATGGACCGTGAAGATCGAACAGCACCAGGAGACTGACCCCATGATGCACTATGTTTGGCTGTACGATGGTCCACAGTGGAAGCAAAAGGCCATGGCGGCCGCTGTGGTTGCGGGTATTTTTGCCGTTGTCCTGTTCCCATTGTGGCCAATGTTTATGCGTCAGGGAGTGTGGTACCTGAGTGTTGGTATGATGGGACTGTTGGGTCTCTTCTTCGCCATGGCTATCTTCCGTTTGATTCTCTTCTGCGTTACTGTCTTCACCGTGGCCCCAGGTCTCTGGCTATTCCCCAACCTGTTCGAGGATGTCGGATTCTTCGACAGCTTCAAGCCTCTATGGGGCTGGCAAGAGGTATGCGTCTCTCCATTTTGGTATTCTCGGAATTAGTGTAACTGACCGTCCAACCCCACAGACAAAAAAGAGCAAAAAATCCAGCAAAAAATCCAAGGCCTCGGTCTCTGCTCCCGCCCCGGTCGCCGCATCTGCTCCATCAGCTGCTCCATCAGCAAACGCCCCCTCGGCGACCACATCCTCCGCCGAGCCCACTTCTACCCCGTCCACAGTCGCAGCGCGACGAGGTCTGAGCGCAAGCGTGGAAGAGGTGGAGGAGTAGGGCTGCCATATTCTGAACGACATTCAAAGCCGATAGATCAAAATTGGTCGCATGCGGTTTGACGCGGGTATTTTATCTCAAATCATCCATGAGATTTGTATTTTCAAGATCCTTATTCCATGTTCATTCTGGCGTTCTGGGCCTTGCTCTTGCGAATTCATATCATCGGGAAAGACTACTCCCTCGGTTTCTGCCTTTATTTCATTGCACAACATCACTTTGGGTAGCATGTAGCATCAAATCGATGTAGGCTTCTTTTGTATTTGAACGTTGCAGACGGTAGACGATAAGGGAATTGGTAATGTACAGACTTGGTGCTATGCCCTATGCTCAATGTAAACCCATGCTCCGCGGCTTATAGATCCCCAACAGAAAATAGAAGACAGAAAATACCGAGTTCAGAGGAGAGAAGAGATAGGCTTCCAATACAAAAATTGAGAAAATGGAATGAAACGGGGTATATAAACAAATGCCAATAGAAACACAATCGAAGCGAAGAAAAACAATGCGTAGATGGTAGACAAAAAAGGAACTAATGTATGCACGCAAGGGTTAATGTCATCGATGTGCGCAATAAGAGAATGGATATGATAGGCTCTCAGATACACAATGGATGCAAAAGGGGTATTTAATGCTGAGTGAGGCCGAGGCCCGAATGCCAGATATAGTAAAACCAGATGCGAGAAAGGAAAGAGGGTATAGGGAATGCATCCCAAGGTATTGTCGTGAGAATGTCATAGAGAAGGCCAAGGTCGAGGACGTGAGACGGTATGGGAGTATCGGTATTAGAAGGAGGGAGGGTATAGATGTGATGTTGAGTCACAGCATAGGAACTAGACCAGGGGACTTTTGATCAGTTTTGAATGTCGAGCAGTTCGTGGGCCATTGCTTGCTAGGTCAATGCTCGCGGAATCAGCACCGCTCTTCCGATCTTCGACGTGATCCCGCACCGACTGGGATCCATAGAACCGTTGCGTTGGAGACGTTGCAGACCAGGGGGATAGCATGTGTGGCGCGGCCGTACCGGTGGGAGTAGCAGGAGTACTGGTATTGGCGGAAGAAGCGGGGGGCGAGGGGAGCTTAGGG
>PKQL01000179.1:0-46483 GCA_002916455.1 Penicillium sp. CF05
CTCCCGGGCATAGCTGTCTGGTTACGGGTAGATCCTAGTATCTCGGAGACTTTTTTTCTTCCTTATTACCCTTTTTTGTTTCTTTTTCCCTTTGCGAAAGTGATATTCCAGGGTGCTATACGAGTTGTAATCCACTATACGGAGTGCCTAGGTAGTTAATCCCTACTCTTATATATCCTTCCCTTAACATTTTTAATGATCAAGTTGAATGTCCAACCTTGGAAGGTTGTTCCCTTCCAAGGTTCACCTCAGGGGCTGATTACCTAGGTAGCCTTCCCCGTAACCTTCCAAGGTTACCTACTTTAGGTAGGGACCTAAGTAGGTACCTAGGTAGGTAGACCTCGGGAACTTGATAGGATTACTTAAACAATCTTCCCTGCCCAGATGCGCACTTGGACATAGCAGACAGGTCACGCGCCCTCCTTTCTCCTGAAACACGTGGATGTCCTTGCGACCCGACCCGGTCCTCTGTAGATCAACCACAATTTCTTCCCTTATGGAGTACTCCATGTTTGACCAACTCTCAACAGGCATATTTAAGTACTTCAAGTACTCCGTACAATATAGAGAGTAAATCGAAAAAGCAAGGTAGTGTGTGTAATATATAATCTCTGTCTGGTCCCCTTTTGCGAAATATCTGTCAACAATCTAGGACACCTATTATTGGAATACCTATTATGGGAATGGTAAGCGGATCACCCTCCAGAGCAGAAAGTTCCGCGTCTTTTCTAGCGTCTGAACCCGATACTCCATCCGGAGACCGGAGAAGTCAATTCCGCGATTGTGGTAAGGTAGGACTCCGTAACCACGAGCCGGAGAGCTCCAGAACTCCACCCGGGATTTGACACTGCCACTAGATGTTCTAACCTGCGTCTAGCGGGTTCTAGTTGGGCCACATGAACCTCTGAGGAGCTTCGGTGCATGCGCTAGAAACGGGGGATGCGCGGATCGTGGAGACCAAAGGAAAGTTCCAATTTCGTGGAGTGGGACTGGCACAATATATACTACTCTGGGCTCCGTAATCCAGTACGAAAAAAAAATAGCTTTCAGATACCGTCAATCAACGGCTACAACAGCCGGGAGGGGGAACAAGGTGGCCTATCCGACTGGGCCGAACTATTTAGGAAAAGAGTGGTTAACCTTGGAAAATAACTTGGCTGATAAAAGGTGGCGAGTCACGATTTCGGAGTGGGAAAGGATGGGGCGAAATGAGATTAGGGGGGGAAACTAACTTCAGTTAAATAAATAGTAATAATAATAATAGTAATAGTAATAATAGTCATAAGAAGTAATTATAGAAAATTCCCCCTGAAGCAGATGGAATATGATAATAACGGTARATTAAAGTGGTAAAATGCTTTTGTTCAACCCGTGTCAAATATAGAGAATCACATACAGTGACAGTGCAGGAACCCCTTGCTAAGCACGAGGCAGGGCGCGAACCCCGACTTGTATACGTCAGGCAACCCGTGGGACTATGCAAATGATAATTTCAGGAGGATTACTCCGTACAGAGTATGGAGTATTGAAAATATTTCTCCAAGACTGTTCAGGGATGAGCTTCGAAGTGTCCACCACGGGTCCTCTAAATTACCTAGTGACGAGCCTAACAAGGCATGGCGTCTTGGTAAAAGGCTAAGGAGCATTAGAAAATGGGATAGAAGCCGAGTTGACTGGAGCTGTTGACCTTTTGTCTGTTGACCTTTTCTCTGATGGGATGATTTACTCTTTCTATACAACATAGATGTATAACAGAGCGGGAAGATGAATATACAACAGTATGAGATAGCTCTAAGTAGTAAATGATCAAGGGGATATACAGAATTAAAGCAATGTCAAAAGAATAGAATAATCTCGGTATATCCACATAGAAGATCCAGGGGAATTCTAATATAAAAACCAAGTACTCCGTACAAGGACTATATGTACTATAAGTACTATAAGAATTCTCCTTTTGAATCCTTTTTTCCTACTGATGTTACTGGTTTAATATAACTTGATTCTCTTTCTCTATTTGCATATCTAACTGATCACCTGCTTTTTTAAGGACTCGATCTCATTTTCTCTCTCTCACTCTCTCACTCTCTCACTCTTCTCTCTTTGCCCTAATCACCTCCTTACTCATTTCGTTCTTGGCGGACCGCTTTTCCTGAATTTATCTTTTCCCTATCCTTTTTATTCTGAGGGTTCTACTTTCGTTCATCTCTTTTCATCCTATTGGGAAGTCCACGGTTAGGGAAATCCCCCATACCACATCCAAAAACTTCGGATAAAAGGGAAAAAAGAAAAGGAAAAGAAAAGCAAAAGAACCCCCCTTGAATGAAAAACGAAACATTTGAAAATTTCGTGATATTTGGTGATATTTGGCTTGGATTTCTGTCCTTTTTTTTTTCTTTTATTTTTTTCCTTCTCCGCCCAGAATCTCCCTCCGATCGGCTTTTAGTCCAAACTTTTCCCTTCTCCCTCTAACCCCCCCCAAACATCCGCACAATCCCGTCCCTCGACGGTTTCTTTTACCTTCCCTTGCGTCGCTCTCATGGTGGAGTAGTGACAATTATTCCTTAATCTGGTTTTGGTGGATTTTCACATTCCTCGTGGAATTCTCGATGAGTTATCAAGACATGTATCACGATCATTCTGCGCGTTCCCCTGGGTCTCAGAGGCATCAACAACCTTTACATCGTCAGCCTTCTCGACAGTTCGACGCATATGGACCCATGCCCACCAACATGTACGAGCAAGATCAGATGCGTTACGAGTCCGCTCGCCTCGAACGCTTGAACCCGTCCCTGCAGAACAACTACGGATATGATATCTCAGGCTCGCAGACTTGGAACCCCAACGGTTTTGCCAATGCACAAACTCTCGGTGGAATTCGCTCTGCTTCCGCCAGTTTGAAGCCCAATGCCCGTGGACGTGCTGGCCTTCCTACGGTATGTTTGGTCTTATCCGATTCTCCAAAGTGAAAAAAAAAGAGAGAAAGAAAAAAAAAAAAACTAACAAAACACCTCAAGACATGGCTGGATCAGCAACCAAACATGCCCCAAGCATTCTCAAACCTGGGCCCTGGCCCTATTCAGAGCAGCGCTATGCGACCGGAAGCCTCCGCTTCATCTGCTGACGACGACGAATTGATCCCAACCGCGATTGTCATCAAGAATATCCCCTTTGCCGTGAAGAAGGAGCAGTTGGTGCAGTTGATGACAGAACTCAACCTCCCCCTGCCCTATGCATTCAACTATCACTTTGACAATGGTGTCTTCCGTGGTCTGGCCTTTGCCAACTTCACCTCTGCCGAGGAGACAGCAACCGTGATCGAGGTGCTCAACCACTTTGAGCTACAGGGTCGGAAACTGCGAGTCGAGTACAAGAAGATGCTTCCCCTGCAGGAACGGGAACGGATCGAGCGCGAGAAGCGGGAACGCCGTGGCCAGCTGGAGGAACAGCACCGCCCGATGGGAGGAGGTCCTCAGCTCCAGACACAGAGCTCCATGTCTTCACTCACCTCGCACATCCCGGCCACCTCCCCTTCGCCCGTGTCTCAGCGTGGTCAAAAGATTGGTGGGTTACTCGTTTTTTTTTTTTTTTAAAAAAAAAAAAAAAGAAAAAGTGTTGAAAATTTGACCTGTCGCTAACCAGACTCTTTCCTATGTTACAGATGTGGACTTGAACGACACCCAGACCCTTTCTTACTACTCCCAACTGCTCCTCTTCAAGGAAGATACTGTGCGCGATTCCGTGATCTTCCCCCACAATCTCACCCCCTCCCAGCGTCGCACGGTTCACACTCTGGCCCACAACATGGGCTTGGGCCATGCTTCACGTGGCAGCGGCGAACAGCGCCAGGTGCAAGTCTTCAAGATCGCCGCAGGTGCCAATGTCAGCCCCCCGACATCCTCGGTCCCGTCCTCTGGCCAGTCGGACAGTGGTCGTCGCGGCCTTAACCGGGCGGCGACCATCGACTTCAGCGAGGCTCGCCAAGAGGCTGGCCCGGGCGCTTTCAACACACTGCGTGGACAAAACTCGGGCTTTTTGGGCGTGATGGACTCCCCTGGCAACTTTGCCAATGGTCAAAACCTACGGGCTGCCAAGTCCTTTGCCGACCTGCGATCTTACACTCCTTCGCCCGTGCCTTCCTCCGCTAGCTTCCCCGCCGCCTTGCAGTCCAATGGCACCCGTCTCCAGTATGAGGGTGCTCCCACTGCTACTTCCAACACCCCGACCCTCACCCCTGCCCAGTCTGGTTCTTCCCTTGGCATGCGTGATGACAACCTCCTGGTCAACAGCCTGGGTGGTCTTTCCCTCGGCACCGGTATTGGTGGCCCCAACTCGAGCCCCCGTCGCCTGAGAGGCATGTTCTCTTGGGAACAGGACAGCCAATCTAACGCTGGCGCCATTGGAAGCAACCGTGGCATGGGTATGGGATATGACGGCCAGCAGGAGCGCATGCCTGTCCGCCAGCCCCGTGGCCCAACCCCGGACAAGGGCACCGGATTTCGCCGTCAGAACGGCCACCAAGCCCGCGGAAGCGATGAACTCCGCACCAACTCCGGAGTAGAGATCATTGTGGAGTAGAACATTGGACGAATTTATTGAAGATGGCGACTCCCCTTTTTATTGCCAGCATCCGACTGATTTGCCGCGAGACGAATACGACTTGTACAACGAGTCCCTGTTCTGCGAAATTACCGGCTTACGATTCGATGAGGGATGACGAGATGACAACACAAAAAAAAAAAAAAGACCAGAAAATCCTTTGTTTCGCTGATCTAGTCAAGTTTTTAGACGTTTCTTTTTTTTGGGGGCAGCCCAACAGACACGCGGTTTGGATGAATGCTTTTTGAAATTTCCCCAACTCACAGATCCAAGAAGAATTCTGGACTTCTCTTATTATTTTTTTTCCCAACACTTTCTGATATTGCGGGCGCCTTGCATGCAAATCCATGGATTTCTTATGCTGTGTCGGAACGAACTCCACGACCCCGAAAACGCCTCCTGGTGATATGGGACGCATACGAAGAATGACACCAAAACACCTTTTGCCGACGGCAGAAGAAACGACAATACCAGCATTTTGCATATTCTTGTCTGTTTTAGTTTGTACATGGGGTGACTCGCATCCGTTTTAATGTTTCTGGTCTTATCCCAACCGATTTCCCCTAGGAAATTCATGTTCGGTCTGGGTAAGACGGTTGTGACATGTTTCTTCATTTTTCTTTTTCTTTCTGCTTTCTTTCCGCGTGCTTTGACTGCTTTCATCTTGGACCAGACGTCGTTGATCTGAAATGGTGATCAGGGTGAATCCACAACTCTGGGTTTCTTCTGAAATGAAACAGTTATATTGTGATTCTGCTGCCTTCGACTGTGCCCATTCTACAGAACTACCTTGCGCAGCGTGGATGCATCTGCATTCCTGTGTCAGTGATGTTGATATATTTCCCAACTCCCATTCTAGAGGGTATTATTCCTCTTCATGTTTGGGTGTCTTGCAGTCCAGGGATCTTTTTTTTTTCTCTTCAATTGCGTTTGCCTTTGTACTCAGATTCTCAGTTCAATCCATGTACCTTCTACCTTACTTCCTACTAGTGGGTGAGTCAAGATCATAGTGTGTAAATACTGACAATAGGACATTCAAATCTCTACTCCGTACATATGTACCTTTAACCTGAATTCATCCTTTACAACTGGTACCAAAGGATACATGTATTTACATAGGAAAGTCGCTTTCACAAACTAGGCCTTTGTTTTATAGCCCTTTTCTGCTATCTACCTAGCGACCTAGTGAACTGAGAAGGGAGAGAAAATATCTATATAAGACTTCCTGAGAAGTCCAATTACTGTAAAGGGATAAACCCAAACTCTACATGCCAAGAATGAGTCCCTGTTTATTTCCTCTCACAGTTATGTTCGTCCCTGTCGATCCCCCGTGGAGCTAAGAAGGTACCTGATTTCATATGCAAGGTCTTTCAGACTCTTCATATAAACATTTGACCCCTCAGGAATGTGACGTGATAATCAGTCGGAAGCATCGCGGGACTCTAGGGGGACCTCTACTGTAGAAAAATCTATAGATAGTCGTACAATTTACTACATAAATGAATGGTGAAGCACATCGAATCAGTAAAATTCCCACTACCAGGATATCCCCATTTTCCCATTACAGCGCCCTATGAACTCGAAAAAAAAAAAACGTTTGAAAGCAAAGACCGGGGAATATCAGAAAAAGAAAAAAAAAAAAAATACATCAAAGTAGAGCGCCGTGAAGAATAAAGACGAGAGGACTGAAAAAAAAAAAGGACAGCCACGATCGGTAAGTTTAGGGGGCCAATGCATTGACGTCTCGACGGTACGTCTCGTGGTGCCAGCCCATCTTTTCGGAACTTTTCAGATGTTGATTTAGAGCTCGATCTTGCCACCCTTCTTCTTTTGCTCGACCTTCAGGAGCAGCGCACGGTTGATGCGGGGCAAGACACCACCGAAGGCAATGGTTGCACGGATGAGGGTGTCCAATTCTTCATCACCACGGATGGCAAGCTGGAGGTGGCGAGGCGTGATACGCTTGACCTTGAGATCCTTGGCGGCATTACCCGCCAGTTCGAGAACTTCGGCAGTCAGGTACTCAAGAACAGCGGTCACGTAGACGGCAGCTAGAGATGAGAAGTGTAAGAGACAGGTTGTTTCGGAGATCAGTTGAAGGGGCATAGCATACCCTTAGCACCGACACGCATCTTGTTCTGAGTGTTGTTCTTCAAGAAACGCTTGACACGACCACAGGGGAACTGGCGAGTGAATTTGTGTTAGCAGTCGCGTCATCTTATAGAGCTGGCAATTAGAGAAAAGCATCGGTCAAGAGAGAAGGCATGCGATGACATGGGATGAGTTCCATAGATATCGAGAAAGGAAAAAAAACCGCCCCTTATCGAGCAGCAGCGAGGGGCCCAGTTGACGCGTCTTCGAGGGGCAGTTTCATCGAGTAACTCATCGCCCGTATCGCATTTCCACTCTCAGATGAGATGATCCATAACCCAGCAATGAGACAAGACACGATTCCACTAACCTGCAGACCAGCCTTTGCGCTGTGAGACTTCTGGGCCTTCCCCGCAGCATCGCCCTTTCCGCCCTTTCCACCGATAGACTTTCCCTTTCCGCCAGGCATTGCGAAATAAATGTGCGAAAACGGTCGCAGAGGTAGATATAGCAGATAGAAATAAAAATCGAGGTGATCTGACAGTGGTGTGGACGTGAAGGCGATTCAGAGTGCGGAAGATACGCGCGTTGTTGATGGATGGAGAAGTCAGAATGTGCCAGGCGCCGGCTGTGCCAAAAAGACACTTGGCGCTAGTCCCAAAATGGAAACATCCATTCTCACAGCCTTCAGTATCTTGCCGGTATATATGGCCATCTGTAGGGTCAATGTGGATGATTTAGAAAATCAGTTGCTGTAGGGGTTATCATATCCTTTCTCTTTCTCAAAAATAGACAGAAGTCATGATAATTTTTGGTATGTGAGGGGACCATGGAAGCCAGGTGCGCCTTGTCAGCCATCTGGTTGCAATGGATGTCTCCAGCATCTATGGCCAGGATTCACGTATGAAACTCCTGTTGTTGCAATAATACACACCATTGTGTGACTTCAAGCTAAATGGAAGTCCACTGATGTGGTGGTTGCTGACGTTTTGCAAAATAAGCTGGTCTGGTTTGAAGCTGGACCACCACAGTTACCAGCTATGACCAGCAGTGGGGGGAGATCATGTGATCTACTCGCCTTATATATCAGGCAATAAAGTATTTCTGATGCCTCAGGCGACGACGAGATGGCGGATAGATAGTGGCGGAAGAACTATTCATCCGGCTCCCTGGCCTTCCAGAAATGCCAGGTGGCCCACGACTTTGAAGTTTTGTTCGCGTTGTGCTCCCCCATACTCAACGATTTCCCCATATCGAAAAAAAGTACCCGGCAAAATGGTCTCTCCTCAAATGTATGTTTGACAATTTCTTGATTTTGATTATATATATTGTTATATATCTTTACGGAGACTGACAATGATCGGATAGTACCAACCTCGCCATCATCTTGGTGATGATGCAGCTGGCCAAGAAGGTTCCCTTTGAGGATCCTCAGGTCCTGATGATGGTGCGCGGATGCTATATCCTGTCCAATCTCCTCATCCTGGCTATCCACCTATATACCCAGTTCAAGATCAACCAAAAGAAGGGTATGCCCGATCGCGTGCTCCCCTCACAATCGAAAAACCAAAAGCTAACTGATATTTCTAGACATGTCGACCCTCAAGTACGTTGAGCCCGCCCCGATGGGTAGCACCGAGGAGCCCAAGCCCGTCACCACCACCAACATGGACTACGACAAGGCTCAGCTCCGCCAGCTGCTCCGCAGCCAGCTTATGGGTGTCGGCATGATGGGCGTGATGCACCTGTACTTCCAGTACACCAACCCCCTCCTCATTCAGTCGATCATCCCCCTCAAGGGCGCCTTCGAGTCCAACCTCGCCAAGATCCACGTCTTCGGCAAGCCCGCTACTGGTGATCTCGCCCGTCCCTTCAAGGCCGCCGGTGGCTTCATGTCCCAGGCCGGACCCAAGACCGACAAGGCCTCCATTGAGGCTGCCGAGAAGAACTGGCGCGGTGGTGTCAAGGAGGAATAAGTACAAACCTTCGCTGGGTTGCTTTAGGTCATCAAATGATTCCCCCCTAAGGGTGTTCGATGGCCGATCTGAATCATAGCACAGTTCATTTCTCCCCATTGTACCATAATCCATAATCCTATCAAGCCCGGACCCTCCTTTCTGGCTAGGGTCTGGGATATATTCTTAATTCCCGAATCCTCTGGTCGAGCCATGCCCATGCTCCCTATATTGTACGATCTAAGTCCTGTACGAGAGGACGTTCAGTCATGGCACCTATCGGGGGATTGCGCCACTGGTGTATAGGCTCCGTGTTCCATGCTGATATGGGCTGATGAGGTGGTCTCAAGTTAACATGGGTCCGAGATTATCAGGGAGGTCTCGTTATCGGGTCTCATTCCCTGTCCAGGTGTTGAGGCAGGGATTTATAATCCAGTTTCTTCAAAGGTTGGAACATTGGAGTATCGGGGACCCGAATAGTTAAAGCCCATAGCTCAAATATTAGAATACTCCAAAACAAAACCATTAAAAAAATAAAAATAAAAATAAAAATCTGCCAGATCCCGTGGCCCCATGTGTTGAGATACCGGTGACTCCTTTCAGGGCGGAGGGAGCCCACCAAGCTATATCACCATACTCGATCCGTCCACCGCAGGAGTTTGAGCAAYACGGTTGGCCCGCAGAAGTGGAGGAATACAGCATTTTATGTAGATTGTACGGAGTAGTTAGAGGAATATTATATTTAATTCTATTTAACTGGATCAGTTGTACTACACCTATCTATATGCAGTACAACTATGTACATACCTCATGTTCTGCCCCTCAGCATCGATTTGCCCCTCCAACAGCGTCATAGCTTCCCTTTAGTCAACCTCGGGAATCTCTTTCAATTTTGTACATAAAATTATCGTGATCTTCTCCGTTGTAACCGAATAGACACCGAATAAGGCAAAATATTCAAGAGAAAGCTCCGAGGAATAGTAAAGAACCCGAACAGCAGTTGGGATTGCCGTATTCCTATTGGTAGACGGGAGCTACCGAGGGGCAGAGCAGGGCCCAATATCGTGACTCTTCCTGCTTTCCCCGGTGTATGAAACCGGAAATGCTGTTGCTGGGCAGACAAAGCGGCAACAGTCGGGAAATCTAGTTCATTCTGATCTGCTGGAGGGGTGTGCCCAAGGTGGCCATCCAAAGTCCCCGTCCGTCTCTTCGGTGAGGGGTGATCTGTCCATTGCGTCAGTCATCCATTCATTAATCTTCCCCCCCCCTCCCCCMGATCTTTTTTTCCTTTCTTTCTTCTCTTCCTCCATCCCAATTCTCCTCTTTTCTTCAATTACTTCACTATTACAGTGAGTCCATCATCCTCTTATCATCTATCCCTTTATACATGAACTAACGGCTTCTGCTTCCAGTAAACCGCAATCATGGTTGTCCAAGTCGGTATCAACGGTTTCGGTCGTATTGGCCGCATTGTAAGCTCTCTTCATCACCATTCCAGTTTCCAAAATACTAACAACGTCACAGGTCTTCCGCAATGCGTAAGTTGCACACTTGAAGAAGAGGGGAAAGGAAAAAAAAAAAAAAAAAAGGGACCCGAGCAGCATCCTAACCAATACTTATAGTATCAACAACCCCGATGTCGAGGTCGTCGCTGTTAACGACCCCTTCATTGAGACTCATTACGCTGTATGTTTCTTCAAACCAACCGCTTCTATAATATCCTGGTATTAACCTTCCATCTACGGGATAGGCCTACATGCTCAAGTATGACTCCACCCACGGTCAGTTCAAGGGCGAGATTCAGCACGTTGAGGACGGTCTCATCGTCAACGGCAAGAAGGTCACCTTCTTCGCTGAGCGTGACCCCGCTGCCATCCCCTGGGGCAAGGCCGGTGCCGCCTACATTGTCGAGTCCACCGGTGTCTTCACCACTCAGGAGAAGGCCTCCGCCCACTTGAAGGGTGGTGCCAAGAAGGTCATCATCTCCGCTCCCTCCGCCGATGCCCCCATGTTCGTCATGGGTGTCAACAACAAGGACTACACCAAGGATGTCAACGTCCTCTCCAACGCCTCTTGCACCACCAACTGCTTGGCTCCTCTCGCCAAGGTCATCAACGACAACTTCGGTATCGTTGAGGGTCTCATGACCACCGTCCACTCCTACACCGCCACCCAGAAGACCGTCGATGCTCCTTCCAGCAAGGACTGGCGTGGTGGCCGCACTGCGGCCCAGAACATTATCCCCTCCTCCACCGGTGCCGCCAAGGCTGTCGGTAAGGTTATTCCCCAGCTTAACGGCAAGCTCACCGGTATGGCCATGCGTGTCCCCACCGCCAACGTCTCCGTTGTCGACCTTACCTGCCGCATCGAGAAGGGTGCCTCCTACGACGAGATCAAGGCCGTTATCAAGGCCGCTTCCGAGAACGGCGAGCTCAAGGGTGAGTTACCTTTCCAATCAAGCCCTTTTTTTTTTTTTTTGCCACGCAACGTATTGACAAATTATTTTAGGTATCCTTGGCTACACCGAGGACCAGATCGTCTCCACCGATCTTAACGGTGACGAGCGCTCCTCCATCTTCGATGCCGCCGCCGGTATCGCCCTTAACGCCAACTTCATCAAGCTTGTCTCCTGGTACGACAACGAGTGGGGTTACTCCCGCCGTGTTGTCGACCTCATCTCCTACATTGCCGGTGTCGATGGCCAGTAGGAATCAGGACAGCGTCCTGGGGTCAGAAGTGTTCTTTAAGGTGCTAGGTTCCTTGTTGCGCAGCCTACGAATATGGGTGCATGAGGGCTTTGCCTTGTAGAAAAAAAACAAGATGATAACGTCATTTAATGAAACAAACCATTTCCAGTTCATTCTTCTCGAAGTTGTTGTAGGCTGTACTATTTACTCTTTTAGATTATGTACAGCCAATCATTTTCACACCTGAGGTTTTTATACGCGTCGGTTGAAAGACCAATGTCAGTTATATGTCTTCCAAAAGAATTGCATATCCACCTGCATTATGTATGTACATGTCGGTATATACATCCCATGTTGCAAGGAATTGTGCTCTTCACTGGCTTCTACATTCTGCGGTCACCAATTATCTTCCTGACTATACACTGAGAGAAGAGGAAATGCCTAAAAAATATATGTATAAAGCATCGTAGTGAAATGTTCATTGTCATATTATTTTTATTCATGAATGTAAACACCCAGTCGAGTGCAAGGCTGCACAAGCGGCCGACTCTGCCGAGGACCTTCCAGATATTAAAGGCAACCAAAGGGTAAAGTCAGTAGAATTTCATCTATAAGTTATTTGGTTGAAAATCAAACAGTTCATCTTCAACGTCACCTACATGTACTTTCTACTTTCTACTTCGAGCCATTGATAAGCCCTCTAAACCGTGGAGGTTGATAAGTCAGCACATACTAAATGCTCACCGCCAATTATAATGTACTACGCTAATCCTTTCCTGTCAGCGGTCAATTGGGCGGTGAGTATTCAAATGTCTGGCAATAAGAAAGACTGGCCCAAAAGGGATCCAACATGCACATTGATCCATTCCCATTGTCACTCAGTGGACTTGGCTACTGTGTTCTTCATTTCTTCATTTCTACCCACTACGTGAAGATCTGTAATTGAATTTCTTTCTGGAAATTATTTATCTGGAGATCACTCTTCCTTCATCATACTGCAGCTGAATTGCAGTGTCAGTCCAATTACGGCAGGAGACGATTGTATACCACTGTATGCTTGCACAAGTCGCACCTTCAGATATTCCTGCAATTTTTGGTAAATATCAAAGAATTGTTCAACAACGGGAACATTTGACCGATTGATCTATTCCGCAGTCTGCTGCGCAAGGTGCATTCAACATCGTGGACCAGAAGCATCAACCGAATGACCATTAGTCCGATATTAAGCTTTAAGATTGCCACACAAGCTCTACACCCTCTATTGTGGTATTTCTTGGTAATGACCTAACAAGAGCCAAGCTTGAATTAATATCAAAGGGCTTCCCGTGGCTTTTCCTTGCATGATGGGTGAGGACCAGGATACAGTTATGGGTGATTCCCATAACCTCTCCACCTCGACTGCAAACCCATCTTTCACTGGAGTCCCTCTTCCCACACATCTCAGCAATCATACCACCCCCAATCTTGCTCCTTCTTCCATCTCCCAAGCGGGTCCCGCATCCCTATCACCTGGTTCTGAGCAGTCACAACCTCAGGAGACCACCGCCTCCACTGGAATGGCTCCTCCTGAACGGTTAGCCAAGACGAGTGATGGTGATAGCTCTGCTGCCGAGCAGTTAAAATGCGATAGCCTAGTTGAGCCTGACTCTGACTGGTCTGACGACGAGGTCATGGCTAAATCGGGTCTTCCACTGGCATCGCTTGCCACAGGACTTTGCTATGATCATCGCATGCGTTACCACTGTGAGGTTCGCCCACAAAGTGATGTCCATCCAGAGGATCCCAGACGCATCTACTACATCTACAAGGAGCTATGTCGCGCCGGTCTTGTTGACGACCCAGAATCATCTCGACCATTGGCACCCAAAACCCTGCAAAGGATCCACGCCCGAAATGCAACCGAGGAGGAAGTTACCCTCATTCATCATGATGCCCACTACGCATTCGTTCGAAGCACGACAGGTATGACTTTGCCACCACCAGAAAACATGACCTTGATAGATCCCCTGACCCGGTCAATAGAAATGCCCAACGAGGTACTTATTCAGCTGGAGAAAGATCGCGATTCTATCTATTTCAACAATCTGACCTTTGGATCTGCCATTTTGTCTACTGGAGGTGCAATCGAGACGTGCTTAGCTGTCGCCCAGCGGCAAGTGAGAAATGCCATAGCCGTCATCCGCCCACCCGGTCACCATGCTGAGGATGATGCTGCGATGGGATTCTGTTTATTTAACAATGTCTGCGTTGCAGCACGCGTTTGTCAAAATAGACTAGGAGACGTGTGCCGGAAAATCATGGTCCTTGACTGGTCAGTACACCACATCACTGTTTGGCCACTCCAGCAATACTGACTTTATACTAGGGACGTTCACCATGGTACGATTAATCCTTCTTTGAAAATGATCCAAGCTCACATATCATAGGCAACGGCATCCAGAAAGCATTTTACGATGACCCTAATGTTCTTTACATTTCCATACATGTCTACCAGGACGGTCGCTTCTACCCTGGAGGTCCTGCAGGAGACTGGGATCAGTGTGGTTCAGGCGCCGGAGTCGGAAAGTGAGTTCCTCTCTAAGCACATGAAGTGACCAAAGTCTCATGCTTCTTAGAAATGTCAATATTCCATGGCCCGAGCAGGGTATGGGCGATGGTGACTACATGTTCGCCTTCCAGGAAGTGGTGATGCCCATTGCCCAAGAATTCGATCCCGACTTGGTGATTGGTGAGAATACCCCTTCTTTTGATTTGGTATACAGTTATTGACCATGACAGTCGCTGCTGGGTTTGATGCTGCTGCTGGTGATGTACTAGGTGGCTGCTTTGTCTCACCAGCTTGCTATGCCCAAATGACCCACATGCTCATGACTTTGGCCAATGGAAAGGTCGCTGTCTGCTTGGAGGTGCGTGGTTTCCCTCCCTAGCTTGTTGCTTGCTTGATCTGACCTCGAAACAGGGTGGATACAACTTCAAGTCTATCTCCAAGTCGGCTCTAGCTGTGACCAAGACTCTTATGGGAGAACCCCCGGATCGTTTGCTTAGCAGTTCTCCGACTGACTCTGCAGTCGCAGCGGTTCGCCGGGTGAGGAGCATCCAGTCCCAGTATTGGAGTCGCCTGTACCCCAAGACATCTGCTCACCCGGTCTACGCGAATCGTCTTCACGGTAAGAATTACGCATAGTAACCCCCGACTCAACAAAGCTGACGAATCCGCCAGATGTCCTTCGCGTTTACCAGTCGAACCAGCTGTATGAAAGCTGCAAGCTCACTCCGCTGCACATTTATCGCACCGCCATTTCCAAGTCATTTGATAAACAAGTTCTGGCAAGGTAAGTTGCAACCATTCCATCTCAATTTTCTAATATGGGACTCATAATCTGGCAGTCCAAATTATCACCAACGTGTGCCGCTTATAGTCATTTTTCACGATCCGTAAGTGTTCCGATAATAAGCCGCAGATCGTATAACTGACCATACCTAGGCCTGAGATTGTGGGACAGGCTCATCCCGTGAACAATAAGTTGGAAGCGCACAACGTTTGGATGGTACGTGATTCACGATGATCGATTGAAATTGTCTGCTAACATAACAAAAAGGCTGATTCGCTCACGGAGTATGTTAAATGGATCGTGCGTAAGGGCTACGCGGTGATCGATGTCAATGTTCCCAAGCATGTAACTCAGGAAGCGGTAAGTCTAGATGTGCAATCCTTTGTACAGGCCATCGACTAATTTGAATGGCTTTAGGCCGGTGGATACAAGGGAGAGGACCAGAACCGCCCATCTGCCACTGAAGAACTTGCCGGATACCTGTGGGACAACTATATTGAGTGAGATATGGCCAACCAAGTACATTGGTTATTGAGCTGACAAGTTATCAAAGTGCGAACCAGGCAACCGAAATTTTCCTGCTCGGCGTCGGCAACGCTTTCTTCGGCGTGTCGAACATGCTGATCCACAGGGGTACGTTCAGGCCGGGTATCAGGTGTAACTTTGCTAATAACCGAGTAGAAAACCTTTACAAGCGTGTCAGCGGCGTGGTCTCCTTTGTGTCTGTGAACCCAGTCCGTGCGGTCGCCTCTACCACGCAGACCTGGCTATCGAAGTGGTACCGCGAGGTAAGCCACAAATTATTTGCCAACGATATCTTCTATATCCATGGATCTTCTACTAACGCCATTTTTTTCCCTTCAGAACTCCCTTGTTATTGTTGCAAAGACCCACGGTATTTGGGGTCAAAACGGACGGCCTTCTAAGCGCTACGGACAGCTGGTTCATTCCCCTAAAGCGGATCTGAACGAGATGCTTGATGAGCATAAGGAGGAAGTGTTCGAGTGGATCTCCGAGCGTGCGGACCGGGAGGAGGACTCGGATGAGGATTCTTGATTTCTTGATTCCTGATTCGAGCGTGAATCCGTAGAATATCCAAGGTTGTGCATGGAGTTATGCGGTCTATTATCGAAGAATTCTCTTTTTCATACCCTAGTAATGTCATGGAATTATCTTGCCAGTTAGTGCATGTATCTGCTCATATTTGCCTAATGGGGGACCTCGGGAATTCCCCCGCAGATAAAAATAGGTCAGGGAAAACTATCATAACATGTCTCTGATCTTGGCTCTAATACATTCTCGTCCAATCACCAAAGGAAGATGTCAAGAAGATGTCAGGTGTGAGGCCTCTTCTGGAAGAGTGATATCAGCACGGCTTTTGAATTTGAGATTTGAGACATTGGTGACTTCACTGCTGTGACACACCACCAACCATAGCTCGAGGCTTTAGCGGCCAAGATGACAAAGAAGCGAACATGAGCTGGTTTCCAGTGAGATTTTAGATACACATATCGTATAAGTACCGTAGTATGTATGTACTTACTTGTGGCGTTGGCCTGCATGTCGTCCCTGGGATGTAACGATGTCTCACTCTTTATCCCAGAAACCCCGGCGTGGCACAATACGGCCCTAATCACTTCCATAGTTATGCAAAATAAATCACTTGGGTCTTCTCTTTTTCTCCACACTTGGCATGCATGGTCGGAAAGATCATGTCATTCCAAATAGTTGCTCTCGCCTAGGGCTGGATACATCCAATGATCGGGTCGGAGCGTTCTGAGACATCGTATTCTTTTCGCTACCCCCATAGTCTCTCCATTGTTTTCTGTCTCATTTTCTCCACTGACATCAATCTTGGAAAACTCTTTGGCCATGCGATGCGGGGATTTTGTAAGATTCTACGAACCATTGCTGCTTTCGGTCCTGTGACAGATGGCCTGACCGCTGCCCAAGTGGTTAGGGCTTCAATAGGTTGATTTGGGATGAGATGCCTTGGATTTAGCAAACCATCATGCTCTCCATTAGCAGCTCTGCTTTGGAAGTCGAGGTTATCCTCGGGCCAAAGGGGAACCAGGTATAGGCTGGAACCCATTGCTCAATCCACCAGCAGGGAAACTATATAAGAGCACTCGAATCCTACCCAAGAGAGATATTCTCATAACCTCCAACAGACTTTATCACTTGCCTCAAACCAACCCAATCTTCCTATCAAAATGCACTTTTCTACTGCAGTTATTGCCTCCGTTGCCGCTCTGGCACCCCTTACCAGCGCCATTGGCAACGCTGTCGTGACCAACCACTGCGAATTCCCAGTCTACCTGTGGTCCGTCGGCGGCAGCGTTGGCCCGAAGCAAACCATCCCAGCAGGTGGCAGCTACAGCGAAGCACTGCACCACGACAGTGCCTCCGGCGGCATCTCACTGAAGATCACCACCGTCGACAATGGCCTGTACAACGGAAGCCCTCAGACCAACTTTGCCTACACTCTGGACCCGGGCACAGTTTGGTATGACCTGTCAGGTGTCTTCGGCGACCCATTTTCCGGCAAAACCATTGTCGTGCGACCCACAGACACGACTTGTTCGAGCATCTGTTGGCCACAGGGCGTTAACCCTGGTGGTAGCCAGACTAAGAACTGCAACTCGGACTCTAGTATCAACCTGAATCTCTGTGCGGCCAAGTGCTAAGCGCCATTGGATATAATGGTGGGGGCAGTGTCCACTAGCACGTGTGAATTGACCAACGGAGCTGCAGGGAAGGAAGAGCTTCGACGTGGAACCAGTTAGGACCCTAGCATGTATGTAGTTAATATAATAATGGGAAAAGAGTGACTTATTTTTAAAGTCCAATCCTGGTAGCGAGTCTGCCTTGTCTATAAATACGTCACTGGTAGGTGATAGAGCGCTTATTAGGGCTACGAGATACGGCAGTTTCCACCCGCCAGTGCGCCATATTGTATTTTGCCAGCGGAACATTTAATAAGATTAGTATATGTGTATTTTATTGACTGATAGGATAGAAATTAATAGTGTAGAAATTGACGTAGAAGTTGAGATATCAAAGGTTATATATCCATTTTTGGCCCTTTTCTACTATCTACATAACAAACTAAGGATAAAATAGTTACCTATATAGTTAACCAGATATGTCAAAAGTCTACCTAAGAAGACTTCTAAGGAACTACGAGAAAGACCTAAAAAGACATAGAAGAACTAGATTATCTAAGAATACCACCAATAAGACCACGGCCGTATAAGCGACTATTATAGGAATTGAGATATTGTAGAAATTGACCCTATAAGAAGTCCGAATGATGACATTATAGGAATTTAATTACTAGAACTTGTAATATGGAAAATACCATAAGGCGCACTCCCCATGGCGGTTAGAGACCCTATCACCGCCTCGGCAGAGCATCTGGGCAGTATTTCCACCAGGCCCGGGTTGATCAACATCGCCTTGTCCCTCAGTTGATTTTACAACTTCCTTTCCCCCCTCTGGTATATAATCCCACACAATATATACCGAAACATATATAAACCCGACTCATTTTCGACCTGGAATTCCCAAAGTGCATTGACCTTATCAGTCACGTCATTGGCCTCTCCCCTTACTGAATGCCTCCAAGGTCCTCTGCAGCAAACCTGTCTCACAAAAGTCTCATTCGCAGTTCAACCCGCCCTTATCCTGATTTGCTGTCACGCATCAGTGCGACAAGCCTTCGTTCAGTACGGCCCGTACCTTTACCGATTCTTTCTTCCGTGCATTGGACCCGCCGTTCATCCTCCCATTCAACCCCTAACTTCACCGCCACACCCCCGATCATGGCTCAAATCGAGCGTATTACAGAGAACTTGGAGAAGCCGGAGCTAGACGATCGTTCTTATCGGGTGATCCGGTTGCCAAACAAGCTTGAAGCCCTCCTAGTTCATGACCCGGACACCGATAAGGCCAGTGCCGCCGTGAATGTCAATGTTGGCAATTTCTCCGATGAAGATGATATGCCAGGAATGGCTCATGCTGTAGAGCATTTGCTGTTTATGGGCACAAAGAAGGTAAATGAACAACTTACAACATACCACCGCCACCACCTTCCAAGCCGAGGTAAATGCTAACTGGGATCTCTGTTGTTTAGTACCCGAAGGAAAATGCATACAACCAGTACCTAGCATCCCACTCCGGTTCGTCCAATGCCTACACAGCTGCCACCGAAACGAACTACTTCTTCGAAGTGTCCGCCACAGGTGACTCCAGCGCCCCGAAATCAAGCGGAGATAGCACCCCCGCCGAGACAAATGATAACAATGGTGTCGTGTCAAATGGGAATGGCTTAGATGGGAAGTCGCCCCTCTATGGAGCATTGGATCGGTTTGCCCAGTTCTTTGTCGCTCCGCTTTTCCTAGAGTCAACGCTGGAACGGGAGCTGCAGGCGGTGGATTCGGAAAATAAAAAGAACCTTCAAAGTGACCTGTGGCGTCTGATGCAACTGAATAAGTCGCTTTCAAACCCTAAACATCCCTACAGCCACTTCTCGACTGGTAATCTGCAGACCTTGAAAGAAGATCCACAGAAACGTGGTCTGGAAGTCCGCAGTGAGTTCATCCGGTTCTACGAGAAGCACTACTCAGCCAACCGGGCAAAGTTGGTTGTCCTGGGGCGGGAGTCTTTGGACACTCTGGAGCAATGGGTCTCCGAGCTCTTTTCCGATGTCGAGAACAAGAACCTTGCTCAGAATCGTTGGGACGATGTTCAGCCCTTCACCGAGAAGGATATGTGCACCCAGGTGTTCGTGAAGCCCGTTATGGATACTCGATCCATGGATATGTACTTCCCGTTCCTTGACGAGGAGGATTTGCATGACACCCAGCCTAGTCGGTATATCAGTCATCTGATTGGCCATGAGGGCCCCGGCAGTGTCCTTTCTTACCTCAAGGCCAAGGGATGGGCCAATGGGCTGTCTGCAGGTGCCATGCCTGTCTGCGCTGGGTCAGCATTTTTCACTATCTCAGTGCGCCTGACCCCCGAAGGTCTGAAGCAATACCAGGAAGTTGCAAACGTCGTCTTCGAGTATATCGCTATGATCAAGCAACGCGAGCCCGAGCAATGGATCTTCGACGAGATGAAGAACCTTGCCGAGGTCGATTTCCGGTTCAAGCAGAAGACCCCGGCTAGTCGATTCACTAGCCGTTTGAGCAGCGTTATGCAAAAGTCACTGCCTAGTGAATGGCTGCTGAGCGGGTCTTTGCTCCGACGATTCGACTCTGACCTGATCAAGAAGGCGTTGAGCTATCTGCGGGCCGACAACTTCCGCCTAGTCGTTGTATCCCAGGAGTTCCCGGGTACATGGGACCAGAAGGAGAAGTGGTATGGCACCGAATACAAGGTCGAGAAGATCCCACAGGAATTCTTGGGCGGTCTTCAGAAGGCCTTAGAGTCGACTGAGGCTACCCGCACTTCTGACGTGCACATGCCTCATGAGAACGAATTTGTGCCGACCAGACTCTCGGTGGAAAAGAAGGAGGTGGCCGAGCCAGCGAAGACCCCTAAACTGATTCGCCACGATGATCGGGTGCGCCTGTGGTTCAAGAAAGATGACCGTTTCTGGGTGCCCAAGGCCACCGTCGAGGTAACGCTTCGCAATCCTTTGGTGTGGGCTACACCTGCCAATCTCATCAAAACGAAGCTGTATAGCGAGTTGGTACGAGATTCGCTAGATGAATACTCCTACGACGCTGAGCTTGCTGGCTTGGACTACCATCTCTCAGCGAACATTTTGGGCTTGGACATTTCCGTGAGCGGGTACAACGACAAGATGTCCGCTCTATTGGAGAAAGTACTCAATACCATGCGCGGGCTAGTTATCAACCAAGATCGGTTCGACATTATCAAAGAGCGCTTGATGCGGGCATTCCGCAATGCCGAGTACCAACAGCCTTACTACCAGGTCGGAGATTATACTCGCTATCTTCTTGCCGAGCGTAGCTGGGTCAACGAGCAGTATCTTGAGGAGCTGGAGCATGTTGAGTGCAAAGACGTGGTCAACTTCTTCCCCCAGTTGCTTGAGCAGACCCACATCGAAGTTCTGGCCCACGGAAACCTGTACAAGGAGGATGCCCTGCGCATGACGGACGCTGTTGAGAAGATCTTGGGAGGCCGTTCTCTGCCTCCGTCGCAGTGGTACTTGCGCCGCAACATGACCTTGCCGCCCGGTGTCAACTATGTCTACCCCCGATCGCTTAAGGATCCGGCCAACGTCAATCACTGTATTGAGTACTACCTCTATATTGGACTCTTCTCTGATGACGTCCTGCGGTCGAAGCTTCAGCTGTTCGCACAGCTGACTGACGAACCTGCATTCGACCAGCTCCGCAGCAAGGAACAGCTCGGATATGTGGTGTGGAGTGGCGCACGCTACAACGCCACCACCCTCGGCTACCGGGTCATTATCCAAAGTGAGCGCACGGCACATTATCTTGAGTCGCGCATTGAGACTTTCCTCCGCGAGTTCGGCCCCATCCTGGAGAAGATGCCCGAAGAAGAATTCGAGGGTCACAAGCGCAGTGTCGTGAACAAGCGCCTGGAGAAACTCAAGAACCTGAGCTCTGAGACTGGCCGGTACTGGTCACATGTCGGATCTGAGTACTTTGACTTCCTGCAGCATGAGACCGACGCGGCCAACGTGCGCACCTTGACCAAGGCGGATCTCGTTGCCTTTTACCGGCAATACATCGACCCATCCTCGGCAACACGCGCCAAGCTTGCCATCCACATGAACGCCAAGTCAGGTGCGCAGGTTGAGGCTCCGAAACTAGCTGAACAGAAAACACGCCTTGTCGAAGTAGTCGCCAAGCACCTTGAAGCCTCTGGTTTCATAGTGGATTCCGCCCGCTTGGCTACGGCATTCGATGAGGTTGACGCGACAGCGGACAAGTCCCAGGTCATCTTTGCCGTGAAGGGTTTCCTGGCCACTGAGACAGGCCTGTCACAGCAGAAGGTCGAGCCTGTGCTTGAGACACTGGACGAAAAGCTCAGTTCACAGTTGAAGGAGCTGGGTCTTGGCTCTAGCAGTGACATTCAGGGTGTGGCTAATGGCAATGGCGAGACTCAAAAAGCTGTTGTTATCACCGACGTACCGACCTTCAAGGCAAGTTTGCCTGTCAGCACTGGCCCTGTTCCTGTGACGGATCTGAGTGAGTATGAGGATTTCGATGCCAAGCTATGAATATAGTATACATGCGGAGTAGGTTGGGTGTTGGGCTGGATGGTTGCATGAATCCGAGAGTTGGGGTGTTTGTCAATTGAAGATATAGTGCAGTTCCAGAGATGGGCAATAATCCAACTACTTTCATACAAGTTTTGTTATACATGTAGTGTTTAGCTACCTAGGTAGGTATAGTTATTGTAGATGTAGTTAGTCACGGAGATATCGAATTTGCCCGGAAGGCGGTCAACCCGATAAGCGATAAGGGACGATGGATCGGAGCTTTGGGGCCCCGGAGAGCTCTCGCCGTTCTTGATCCCAATAACAACGAGGGCCTTGTCAAAATGGCTACGACTACGCAGGACGTCCCTGTCAGTGGACATCCGTAAGTATTCCCGATAGGATTACGATAGCGTTATCGATGTTGGACTTTCTGAATCAATCTGACACGATAGCTTCTAGGCCCATTGTCCCCAAGAACTTCACCGCGCAGCAGCCCGAGACTGTCCGCCTTTACCCCCTGTCGAACTATACCTTCGGCACAAAGGAGACCCAACCCGAAGAGGACCCTTCGGTTTTGGCAAGGCTGAAGCGCCTCGAAGAACAGTATCGCCTGCATGGAATGCGACGAACCTGTGAGGGAATCCTGGTGTGTCACGAGCACAACCATCCCCATGTGCTGATGCTGCAGATTGCCAATGCATTCTTTAAGCTGTAAGTTATCACTATGGTTTGCGCCTATTCTCAATCCACTGCTAATAGTCTTTAGCCCAGGTGATTATCTGCACCACGAGGACGATGAAATTGAAGGTTTCAAGAAGCGACTGAATGAGCGCCTTGCACCTGTTGGATCTCAGTTCTCCGGCGAAGGTGTTAATGACGACTGGGAAATCAGCGACACCCTTGCGCAGTGGTGGCGACCCAACTTTGAGACCTTCATGTACCCATTCCTTCCTGCACATGTCACCCGTCCCAAGGAGTGCAAGAAGTTGTACTTCATTCGCCTCCCGAAGAAGAGTAAGCTCTAACCCACCATGATGTCTTCCCAGTAAATATTGCTAACACATAACCCACTTTTTTTTATTAGAGGTTCTCTCGGTCCCAAAGAACATGAAGCTTCTTGCTGTGCCGCTGTTCGAGCTGTATGATAACACTGCTCGCTATGGTCCCCAACTTTCCGCCATTCCTCATCTCCTATCGCGATACAACTTTGAGATGGTCGATGAGAACGACAACATTGTTGCGGTGACTCCTGGCACCCCGTTGCCTCCTGGCTACACTATCCCTCCTCGAGTCCTCGGTGGTGATGGCGCAGACGACGGACAGGACACTGGCATGACTGGCGTTGAGGAGGGAATGAAGATCGAATCTCACCAGTAGTGGGGAATCCTTCCAAGACGAATGAGACGCTAGCCAAGCCTACTTTGGGCCTGAGCACCGAGTGCCCCGGCCAAGGTTCTTTGCAGCGACGATGAATGAGATACGGGTTTGACTGGCATTGAGGACGGGTATTCTTTTCGACACTTCGAGAGGAAAAAGAAAAAAGAGGGAAAAATTACCAAAAAAAAAAAAAACTTCCATTGAAAATGGAATGCAATATGGCCAGTCAAATCAATTTTACGCTTCTAATGATCACACATGTTTAATAATGTAGTTGGATATTACTTATAGCATATACCTATCTAGGTAGGTATATATATGGATACTATCAGGGGTGAAAGTGAGTGGCTGGGATTTCTTCTACAACCCAACACCTGCAATGCCAAGCGGATACCAATACTCCCGACATGCAAAGAGCCCAAAATGTTCATCTTCACGGCACTTGTATCGCATGGAAAAATAATCACGGAAATAACCCCATGCAATACGAGGCACAGGTATACGCTCCACAGCCCTAATATCCTGCATGGAATACTCCACCCGTCCGACATTTCTCCGTGCTTACATTCCCGGTGATGTGCTTACTCTGCAGTTGTATGAATTCCATGTCGATCTCACCGGAATTCCACCGGTCACGCGTGAAATATGCGCCATGAACCGGAGATGGAGCCAACTCCGGAAACAATTTAATCTCTACGAGAGAATGGGTGCTGTACCCCGCTCCTCGAAGATGACCCGATTCATGAAGGAATTTGGGATCTATACGAGTCTGTTTGGATTCACCGAGCATACATAAGGAAGCTGTCCCGCATGGCTATCTCCGCATATGTGCATACTCGTTGAGAAAGCCTTACCCCGGATATATTCAGAATGGTTGTTCTTGGTCGGCTTTGCGGTATCGCAGCTCTCGCGGTGGTGACCGTTGCTGCTCCTTCTCGTCCTGTTCCTCGGGGTATGGATATGCATTCTTTTGTTCATGCCCTCCGGTAACCAACTAACCGAGCAATAGATGTGTCGACTGATGTGCTTAGTCAATTGACCCGATTCTCTCAATGGGCTGCGGCGTCATACTGCTCGAACAATCACGACTCATCCGGTGATGCGCTATCTTGCGAGGAAGACAACTGTCCATTAGTGGAGTC
Organism: Penicillium sp. CF05; assembly: GCA_002916455.1. Classification (NCBI taxonomy): domain Eukaryota; kingdom Fungi; phylum Ascomycota; class Eurotiomycetes; order Eurotiales; family Aspergillaceae; genus Penicillium; species Penicillium sp. CF05. The sequence continues at coordinate 24,385 of PKQL01000179.1, forward strand.
CGCTGACACGGTTTCACTATACGAGTTTGATAAGTATGAGATCAACTTGCAAAAGTCGGTCACAACTCTTCACTAACACAGTGACACCTATTAGGATCTGTAGCTATGGCAATGTTGCCGGCTTCCTCGCGGCGGACAAAACAAACAAGCTACTGGTCGTCTCCTTCCGGGGTAGCCGCTCAATAAGCACTTGGATTGCGAACATCAACTTCGGCTTGACCGATGCCAGCAGTATCTGCAGTGATTGCGAAGCCCACAGTGGGTTCTTGGAATCCTGGGAGACTGTCGCGGATGATCTGACAGCCAAGATCAAGGCCGCGCAGGCAACATACCCGGGCTACACTCTTGTCCTGACCGGCCACAGCTTCGGCGCAGCTCTTGCTACGTTGGGAGGTAGTGTGCTTCGAAATGCGGGATACGAACCAAATGTGGTGAGTACCATGTCCCGAAATCAGTCCTTGATAATAGTGTATACTCACAAAACTATAGTATTCCTATGGTCAGCCACGGGTGGGCAATGAGGCTCTGGCTAAACATATCACGGAGCAAGGCAGTCTCTGGCGAGTGACGCATCAAGATGACTTGGTGCCTAAGTTGCCACCTTCAAGTTTTGGCTTTAGCCACGCAAGTCCCGAGTACTGGATTACTAGTGACGACGATACAACGGTGACCTCGTCTGACATTGATGTCATTGAGGGCTTGGGCTCGAGATCTGGAAATGCGGGGACGTTGAACCCAGATGTTGGGGCACATAGCTGGTACTTAGGACCTATTGGTGCATGTCAATAGGAGGAATATGATGTATAGGTAGTATAAGTAGTACGTCCAGGTGGGACAGACAAGAACTACTGGTTAGATGTACATATTTTGGCCACATCAATTCGATATATATATATATATGAAACACATCAATGATATTAAAATATTAACATATCTACCCCTAATTACTCTATAAATAAACTTGATTTTATATATTTTGACTGTTTCATAGTTGTTATAGCTGTTATAGCTGTTCCGTGTTAATCGTGACCTCGGAGCTTGTCAAAACATCTTGGCTGTGGAGAACTTGAACTTGCGACACGTCAACCTCATTCTCATGTCTCTGACAATTGCAGAATTCATTACAGCATACTACATGAATTAGTATCTGATTAGTATCCCTAAGTATATTCGACCCTCGGATTTCTTGAGCTCCCCCCCGGGGCCTTGATTTCCCGTGAAAAGGGTCTCCACCCCTCAATGACTTGACCACTCGGGCAGTGCCCTCCAGCCCTCCATCCCAACATGTTGTTCGCTCCCAGTGGGCCTCAGGGCCCCCGACGTCGCAGTCGTATGAAGGCCATCTTCATTACCATTTTTATCGTCCTCGCCTTGTACCTTTTATTCTTTACGAAGTCCTCCGTGAAGACTGAAACAGGCAGCTATGCGCAGACACATGAACATGGATCGACAAAACAATCAGACGAGCTGGCTCGTCCTGATGTACGGAGACGCAAGGATATGGTAGTCGCCAGCATGAAAAGCGATGACACGTCATGGCTGTCAGAATACTTTCCCGACTGGACGAAAAGTATTTATGTGGTGGACGACAAGCACGCGCCATTGACGGTGTCGCGCAACAAAGGCCGGGAATCCATGGTGTATTTGACGTGAGTCCGACATGCAATAGTGTGTTACATACTTTCTCCTACCCCATACTGACTCGAGCTGTTGAACCAGATACATCATCGACAATTATGATAATCTACCAGATTCAATGCTCTTCATCCACTCCCAACGCTACCAATGGCACAACGACGACCCATACTACGACGGTATCCCGCCGCTCCGAAACTTCCAGATCCCATACCTACAAGAGCAAGGATATGTCAACCTACGATGTGTCTGGACCCTTGGATGCCCGGTAGAAATCCGTCCTCTCACCGATACGCATCGCAGCAACGTACACGCCGGCGAATACTTCAAGAATGGATTTATGGAGCTATTCCCTGGGGTTCCTGTTCCGGAGGAGGTAGGCGTGTCATGTTGCGCGCAGTTTGGTGTGTCCCGCGCCAAGGTGCTGGAACGGCCGCGCAGTGATTATGAGCGCTTCCGCACATGGTTGGTGGAGACACCGCTAGAGGATGATTTGAGTGGACGAATTATGGAATATTCATGGCATAGTATGTGGTTTCCCAGCAAGCCGCTTAGTTCCGATCGAAAGCTGACATTTTCTCTAGTGATATTTGGAAAGGATCCCGTGCATTGCCCCAATGCGCAGGAATGCTACTGCAAAGTGTTTGGGCTGTGCGATCTGAACTGTCCATGGGAAGGTGGCTGTGATGATCGCTATTCCCTGCCACCATTCTCCTCGTTGCCCAAGGGGTGGCCGAATATTGGATGGAAGGGCCAAGCACAAGACCCTTCACATGGATTGCCGGAAACTTGAATTGCCCACACCGGGACTGAAAGAAAACAGCCACATCTCCCCTATCACTGCCTTGGGTCAGGCGTCTTGTTCTGCGTATTTGCGCACCCAGATTGCAGTCTAGGATCTACAAGTGCACGAGGATATCGGATATCTGTCGTAAATGCGACAGGACTTCCTAAAGATCAATACGATCGAATATATAGCAAATTAGTTACTGGAAGCCGATTGGAAATTAGAGAATCCAGAATTTCCTGCATGGCTGCATCGCTGCATGACGTACATTAAAAGACCAATGCGGAGCCGAGGCTAAATTTATCTCCCCGCATTCAACTTCGACTTCTACAACTCCCTTTGTATCCAGATGTCCTCTTTCTAACGCCAAAATGCTGATCATCGGGCTCACTGGCTCAATAGCAACGGGCAAGTCGACTGTCTCATCCATCCTCTCTACACCACCCTATTCCCTCCCAATAATCGACGCCGATCTCCTCGCCCGCAAAGTAGTCGAACCCGGCACCGCAGGCTACAAAGCGATCGTCAACTACTTCGGCCCCAGCACACCAGACCTATTACTGGAAGATGCGCCCACAAACCCGAATGGGAAACCACTGAACCGTCCGGCGCTGGGGCGGCGCGTCTTTGGTAGCACGGAAGAGCGCAAACGCGACCGACAAGTCCTGAACGGCATCGTCCACCCCGCCGTCCGGTGGGAAGTCTACAAAGCCTTAATCTACCTTTATCTGCGTGGCCAATGGGCAGTTGTCCTAGATGTACCACTTCTCTTCGAAAGCGGGATGGATCTCATCTGCGGAACGGTGATTGTGGTCGGTGTTCACGATCCTGAAATCCAAACTGCGCGGTTGCGCGCCCGCGATGCGCATCTTACAGCCGAGGATGCAGAGAACCGGGTCCGGAGTCAGGGTGATGTGCGGACGAAAGCGACGCAGGCGGAGTTCCGGGGGACGACGACGGGGCGTGGGGTGGTGATCTGGAATGATGCTGATAAGGCGGAGCTGGAGGTTGCGGTTAAGGGGGCCATGACCAGTATTGCGGCGTCGAGTCCGAGATGGTGGGCGTGGGCGTTGTTGGTTGTGCCGCCGGTTGGGGTTGGGGTTGCTGCTTGGAATTTGATTGTGAATTTCGCGACGCAGAAGGGGTGGGAGAAGAAGAAGCAGGAGGAGAAGGCGAAGCTTTGAGGGTTTCGTTTTTACTTCTTTTCTAGAACAGCCAGGCGCTACTTACATTATGTAGGTATCTCTACGTGGCACCTTTTTGCCATGTTTTACGCTTTTATCAGGGCAGTCAGGGCAGTCAGCTTAGATCCAGTGAAGTCCTTTGCAGAACCCAGGGCCTAGTATATACAATGTACATTGATTATTATTGGTTCGTGTAGAATAACATCAAATTTTATGTCAGTCCCTCGAAATTCACCAAGTCCTTCAGTAAAGGAGAGACAATGTTATCAAAGACACGCTCCACGAATCTTTGCTCATTGCACAGTGAGGTTATGCCAGACCAGTAGAGGCAGCTATGGACGGCTTCTGCATAGTGCGTACCACTTTCCTGGTGCACATTGTCGACAAGCCTTGAGGCGACTCGGAATTTAGTGACCAATGGTTCCTGGTGCTCATCCTCCGGAGTAAAGAATACACTGAGGGATTTCCCAAGTGAGAGTTCCACTAACGCAAGCCCTAAAGGCAACAGGGGATTGTTTTGCACGCGAGGATAGGGCTTCGAGTTGCAAGACTCTCTTCCAGCGTTAGGAGAGAGAAGAGGCCATGAGAGATATAGCTTGTCCAGCAAGACACTGTAACCGTCGTCCGCAGCAGCCAAATGGACATCGGAGCTATCCCATGAGGATTTCAGCCAATTGCCACAGAATTGAACCGCACCACATGCTAGGCCGGTAGCGATATGAAGCCGATCACGCCGACCAATTTTTGAAAGGACTTCCTCAAGAGGCTTTTGTGGAACTCCCTTTGGAAGTCTCACTGCATCCATTGTGTACCGGAAAGATGTATTCATCTCGTTGGCAATGAAACCAATGGTCTTTTGCTGCCCACTGCGCATTTCGGCAAAATGAAGAGATGAACAAAAGTCCTGAATAGGTGGAATAGACGGGGGCTCAAGGGTCATTTCTGATGCTTCCTCTATGAGAGTGGAACCGTTGCACTGGACCCTAGATCTCCCCTGTACTTGATAGAACGTGGGGTTGTCGTAAAGGGAGAGAGTGGCAAGTCCCGTAGCCTCTTTGACCTGCATGGGCTTAAAGACCATTTCCGTCCAGGTCAATAGACGATCTGTATTCGTATTGCTTGGAGCCTTGTTGGAGAAGAGCATCCGGAACTGAGACTGGCAGTTTCTGAGAGGATGATCCTCAGCACTTCCTAGAGGATTTGCTTGTAGTTGAAGCTGGATACAGTGTTGTCCTTTGCAACCACAGCGCCAGTAATTCCCATCAATGATAGTTTGAAATAGTCCTTCAGCATGCTTTCGTGCCTTTTTATATTGTTGTAGAAGGGGGCTCCAGGACTGGCGCCTTTTCTTGCTCGCTTCCCGCTGATCGGATTGGTCAATGAGAAGCTTCAATATTGTATTTGCCGCGTTGATCTTTGCGAGAAGATCGTCGTAAACGGCTTTGCTAAGGATCTTACGGAATTTCCATAGATCCCAGGTTTCAGGGGCGGACTGAGATGATCCAAGGTGAGTATAAACCCGGCATATAGTATAAGAGTAGATGAATAGATCACTCACGTTCGCCCAATCTTCACCAATGTGTAGCTTTTGAGAAAGATATTCTAGTAGATCCGAGAGAGAGGTCATATTTTGTAGGAACACATCGTAATTTCGGTTCAGCTTTCTGCGGAGACGACGTTGTAGAGCTGCGTTTGCCCATACCTCGCCTTGTGGGTTATTGATGAGTTGGCGTATCTCATCTTCGTCGTCGACGACACCTTCGAGGGCTTGTTCTAGTGTATTCAGCAAGATGGTGCGCTGTGTTTTCAGTCCCATCGAGTATCCTTTGAAGTCCCGTCGGTATCGCCTTAGAAGCCTGATCTTCTCAATGCCGAGAGCGTAGGCATCGATCTGGTTTATAAGAAGAGGAAGAATAGCGAGAGCGAGGCCCGCGGCCTCGACGCCAGTCACCATCCTTTCGTTGTGTCAAGATGAATTTTCTGTAAGCTGACTTGTCAACCCCTCCATGTACAACGCCCCGCACTATACGGGCCAACCTTTGTACTCCAACCCCAAACCTCACTAAGTTAAAAAGGATGGCAGCTGTGCCAGACCTCATTCAGAGCTGTATCATCCAGTTCCACTCCTTAATTGCTTCGGATGGCCTCACTAGGTATATCCTCGAAGTTCCACTGCAAGCATGGAGGGGCGAACTGGGTCGATTACGAGTATGGGCAGGCAATATTGCTCATGGGACCGGACAATCTTCTTTACATTATCGCCTGAAGGATGCATCTCATATAAAAGACCAGATCCTGTCGCTCCTGGGGAGAGTCAAAGAGCTGCTCTTAGACCTCACAGAGGTCCTGGAGGAAGACGCAGATGCTGAGAATCAATATCCATACGCAGGGGCTGAAGGTCCTGGAGACTACCCAGAGCATGACGACAGCATAACGGAGGTTCAGCAGATCCATCAAGGCCTCCTCGAAACAATCACTCAGCTCTACCAGATGTCCATGCTGATTCGCCAGCCAGCTCATCACGACCGGCTGTTTGGAACACGAAAAGTGGATGCCGAGCCATTTGTATTCTGGGCTGGAAAGCATGTTTCCAATAAATATCCCCACGCAGATAAGGTAGTGATCAGTCGACTCAGTTTCATGATGGCGCGACAAAAAACCATCTTGAGATATCGCGAAAAACACCATGCGAAAAGGAGCCAGGGCGTTGATCCAGAGAGTATGGAATCGACTATGCCGCCAGGAACGATCGTTAACGATGTATATAAGGGGGCCAACCAACTTGACGATATGGCCTCTGACTCTGGCGCATCCGAAACCTCATATAGTGGCACTTTATTCGAGGGAGTAGACGGAGAGACGAGAACACCACCGATGCCTGAAAAAAAGGGCGGAAAAAGCCTATTCAGATGTCCGTATTGCTTCTACACCATAATTGCTCGGGATGAGCAAACATGGCTACAGCACGTGCTCTCCGACTTGATGCCTTATGTGTGCGTCTTTCCCGAGTGTTCGACGCCAGAGAGGCTATACGGAAGTCGCCGGCAGTGGTATGCCCACGTTCAGAAAGCGCATCCAATCACTGAGACATCCTATCAATGCGCCATTTGCAAGCATACACACCTCCCTTCTGTCGGGTTTCAGCAGCATGTCGCTGGGCATTTACAGGAGCTTGCTCTCTTTTACCTGCCACAGGTAACAACGTTTGAGAATGAATACCCAAAAACGAGACAAGAAGAGGGAGCGCAGAGTACGAATTCAGAACAACGTTGGAGGCCGAAGACCAAGTTAACAAAGGAAAAATCAATGAACCGAGAGACGGAGAATGAGGAGAAGTTTACGACGGAGGACCCTCGAAAGGCGTATGGGGTCTCGGAGAAGTCCGACAAGGAGATTGCCCTCAAGGAAGCCGCGGTTGAAGAATGGAAGCTCGAACAAGGATGCAAGCAGAAGGAGAAGGAGATTGAGCAAACCCCTAAGACAAAGAGAGAGGAGACGGGGGAAAAAGACAATGAAAAGACAACGTGGATTAAGGTAAGTGACCCCGGGGAACTACATCCACTGGAGATATCAATGTTGACAACATTGACATTCTTTAGGTCCATCGTAAACATCTGATGCCAGACACTTTGATTGCATATAATTTGTCTTGGGATTGGGATGAGGTTAGTACCCTATAACAAAAAAAAAACATATGGTATATTGTCTAGAGACTAATGTCTGATATAGCACAACGTCAACTACATTATCATCAAACAGTACATAACCGAGGAGTTTCAGGAAGAGCTCTTCGCCCACACTCGACGTGCACGCGAGGCAAAAATTGTTCAAACATCCAATCCCATGGCCGGATTGAAGGTCAATGACCGCAGTAAGGAAAAGATGATCCTGGCCCGGAAGAAGAGTCTTAGCCGTCGATCATGGATATTGGAATAGATATGTATTTACTGGCGTGTAGTGGACAAAGGGAAGTACCTAGGTCAAGGACTATAGCGATTGCAAAGCATTTACCACCACCTGGAGAGGTGATACCGAGAAGGAATTGATTGATAGAACCCAGGACGCCATACATGCTATGCTAAAACGCCATCAAAACATCCAAGTTGAATATCTCGTGAAAGACCATTTGTTTAGCAGCTCTTGCGCTTCTTCTTCTTCTTGTCAGAGGATGGGGCTCCCAACAAAGATCCCCGGCCAGACCCAGATATACTGGTGAGTTCAGACAGCTTCGTTTGTCGTGAGCTTCCTCTTGCTTTGGCTTCTGCCTTGAGTCTGGCCCTTTCCACCATTTTGGCGACCTCTTGTGGATTGGATGGGTTGATTATGGTGTCTTCATCTTCATCCTCATCATCTTCATCGCCCTCCTTCCGTGATGTGGTTTGTGCCTAAGGAAAATGAGTACAAAACGTCAAGCGCGAGATAAAAAAAAAAATACTGACCTTGCGCTCTTTGCGCTTGAAATTGCCATATGCACGCCGCCCACCGGAGTAGGTATCATCGTCTGCATCCAACGAGTCTGCCGCCAATACCATAGGCTGCTGAGTGGACTGGGGCATCGCAGGGACATCTAGAACCCAATGTGTCTCACCCGCCTCTGCAGCTGCTCGTGCGACAGCTTGCTGTCGTTTTTCTTCTTCGGCAGCAAGTGCAGCTGCGATCGCATCCATATCTGAGGTACGAGGGCTCTCAGCCTCGGTGGAGAGACGGGGACGCTTGGAATTGTGTGGACTGTCATCAGACGATGGGCTTTGAGTTTCCTTTGCAGCTGCAGCGCGTCGCATAAACTGGGGTATAATGTTAGTTGCATAGCGGGTAATCAGGAAGCTGCAGCTGCATTCATACCTTCATGGTCAATAGATTTGACGACATGGTTTTCTCAGGCTTTCCAGCCGGGGAGGAAGAGCCAGACATGATGGGTAGAACGTAAAACCTCAAGAGAAATAAACCCCAAAATTTTAAGACAAGAGGAAAGATGTCAAACCACTTTCACTTAGGCGCAAAATAAAATGACTCGGCAGAAAATCCCAAGTGTAGGGTGGAGCTATCTCGAATCAGCAAGCGGTGACCACCCACCAAACCACACCTCACGGATTATTCAGTGCCGACTTGCACTTGGTCCCTTGCCAACGCTCTTTTTGTCCTCCGTTATAACCAACAACCCCGGGGAAATTTGCCCAGTATGATGTCCTGTGGCCGCAGACTTGTGACCTTTGCGTCGGTCCGCCCGCGCTTCGTTGTTCGCGCATACTCCTCGACCGTGCCCCGTCTGAACGAGAACCCTCTTCAAGCCAACGACCCGACCCCGCGGAAGCCCACGGCGAATGTCTCTGCAACCAATGCCGAGCCTACCGACACTACTATTGCGGAGGCACCCGAGGTTGGCGAGCGCATCCGGAGCATGCAGGCCCCGAACCGCGCTACCACCTGGGCCTCCAGCCAGCAGCCGCGCGAGCAAGCCATGGTTGGACCTCGCTTTGAGCAGACCATTATGGAGACTCAGGTGCGAATCAATTGAAAACAATAGTGCTTATGCAATTGCCTGTGCAATTGCTGTTGGCACTGCGTACTAAAGGCCTGAGACTGACTTACTCTTTAGCCGCGTCCATATGCCGCTATCGAGCTTATTCACAGACAGCCCGTCCGCTGGACAAAGTCCAAGGTTGTCAGCTGTGACGGTGGCGGTGGTCCTCTCGGCCACCCCAAGGTCTTCATCAACACCGACAAGCCCGAGATCGCTACCTGCGGATACTGCGGTGTTCCCTTTGTACGTCCATTTATATCCGGCTTCCTACCGGCTACGGTTGGATCATCGCTAACACCTCTCTAGGCCCATGAACAGCACCGCGCTTACTTGAAGTCCCTGCCCGCCACCAGCTACCCCCTCGAGCCCACCGGTGACGCCGTTGAGGTGAACGAGTCTCAGCGTGTGACAGAGGGTGGCTTTGAGCAGCGATAGACGGCTAGCATGAGTTTTCCTTTTATCGGCGTTGCACAATTTGCGTTTCTTTTTTTTTTTTTTTCAATTGGTTTTGGGCCCGAGGCCGTGTACAGAATATCGATGAATGGATCCGCTGCTCTTCGATCGTGTGTGATGATGGTATTGTCCTCAAAAATGTGTGTACTACTTCGACTACCTGCATATGATGGTCTCATATAATCTGGGTCATATGTCCGCACTGTCGCCAACCCAAATCCCTATGTTTATCTTGCATCATTCGTAGCCGGGACATACAAGATAAATCACAATTGCCCGCGCTCCCTATCCAGTCAAGCCTTTTGTCCCTGGATCGTTGCGACAACCTTGCGACTGTGCCGACTCGTCCGGAACTCCAGGTACCAAATGCCCTGCCATGTTCCTGTTGCCAAGCGACCGTTCGTGATCGGGATATTGACCGATGCGCCAACAAGGGCAGATTTGATGTGGGCCTGTTGGGGAAATTAGTCCTTGATTTCGAAGAGAGAGTAAAAAGAACCGCGGAGTTAGGATGAAGCGAGCATAGCGATCTAACCAAGATTCCCAATTCCCTATCTCCAAACACATACCGGCATATCATCCTCACCCTCGGCAGAGTGACGATACAAATTCCCCTTCTTATCCATAGGCGCAATACGATCCAGCGCATCGCTCATATCGGCGCGAACATCGTCGTCCCAGTTCTCGTTCAGCGAAAGTGCACAGCTGGTGTGCTGCACGAACAGATTCAGCATGCCGACTTTGTAGTCGCGGATCTCGGGGACCTCCTGGAGAACATGGTCGGTGATAAGGTAGGAGCCTCGGCTGCGAGGGGGGAGATTAAAAATCTTCTGGGACCAAGACATGGTGCATAGAATATAGAATAGAATATAGAATTGGAAGAATTGGAAGATGGAGAGGGGAGAATATCGAGGGGCAGAAGAAAATAAGTTGTGATTGGGTGGGTTCTCTGATGTCATTGGATCTACTTATACCTACATAGGTACTTTTGAGCATCTTACATGTATATCTTACATGTATAGATCAATATAAGGCATATTAAGACATCTTGGGCAGAAATTGTGGAAGATATTGTGCTTACACCAATTTACTATTGCCTCTACAAGTTCTAGTATATAGCAACCTTGGAAGTTCGTGCAATATCACCTATGTCAATTTCTACATCTTATTCCTATAAGAATTGTCGTAGTCTTCCCAGGTAGTCTTCTCTAATCGTCTTTTTAAATATCTCGTTATATAGTTTGTTAGGTATATAGATAGTAGAAAAGGGTCAAAAAGACCTAATTCATGAAAGGGAACTTTCGATTGAAGCGCAGTAGCATGCATCCTAAACCATTGGACAACATGTGTCGAGATCGTCTTTCGATAATATTCAGTTAAAACCCGAAATATCTTGGATTCGAACGCAATCCTCATCCCTGTAGTGCCATGATCATCTATTTCTTTGGCGATCTACCCAAATGCTAAGCATCCGTATCATAAGGTAGCAGATACTGCTCATCCGCAAACAGCTCCACGAGATGGTAGCGACGATGAGCCGTGAAGAGCATAATCATCCCCTGCATGAAATTCTTCACTACGGCGAGCAGCGATGGACTATTCCGAAGCTGTTTATAAGCGGAATTTGTAACCTACAGTCAATAGTTAGTAGCCTGGCCAGGTACAACCCGTCCACGGGTGGACATATTAATAGCTGAAACTTACACCAGGCGTATAGTTCGTCAGGTACTGCAAGATATCCAAATGCTGGACATGATGCGTGTCGGCCAAATTCGCGACGAAAAGGCCCTGTTCATCACCGACACAGAACTCCTTGTAATAAGATAGGATATCATTGGTAAAATCAATGGCGAGCACCAGTTCTAGGGTGACGGGGAAATATTGCATCGCATATTCCTCCTCAGGAAAGACGGAATTGGGAAAGAGCAAATGGAGCAAAATCTCTGCGCCCCCGATCTTAGTTCGCAAGTACATCGGCATAAGGCGTAGATCGGGTGAGGGCTTGAAATTGGACTGACTGGCCTTGTACATCTTGAACTCTACGACAGTGCCATTGGTATAATCAAGCATGCATTTTGTTATCACCGAGTGACAGTATGGACCGTAATAATGAGATAGGTTGCGAAGGTGAGAATCCAACCCAGTGAAGAGAGGATGCTGATGGGGTTGATTCGGGGATAAATCTAAGGTATATTATTAATACACGTATATAGTTAGAGATACTTGTAATGAGGTTAAGCTGGAGACTCACTTTTGACCAAATGCTTCAAGATCCTCTAGAAATTCCACCGCCACATCATCCAGTAGAAACATATACATAAATCGGATGGCAGCTAGCACCCTCACCTGGAAGGGAAGACTTGTGTACCCGTGATATGCAGTGTCCACAGAGGGGTCGAGGGTCTTTTGGATTGAGTTCTCAATCTTCTCTCCGAGGTCGAGACTTTTGAAGTGCTGCCAAACAGCGACTTTCATCTCATGGTCTTTGTTGATACGAATGCTGCGATCAAAGCCGATATCCTCAAGAAAGGTCCTGACCAAAGACTTGATTCGATCAGCTTCGGCCTCAGCCTTCTCATCTTGAGCCTTTCCATCTTGAGCCTTTCCCGAATCAACACATGTTTCGGTATCAGTGGATTTTGTCGGAAATCCATGATAGATGAATTGGGTTTCTGCCAGAAGAGAGTCCATATTGATTGGATGACAAAAGAGAAAGAATCAAAACTGTGTCGAATATACTATGACAACATAGTATGCAGAGAAGTTGGGAAAAGATTCTTATATAGCTTTGGGTCAATATCCTGTTCCTACAATTGTAATTGCAGTGAGAATCTCGTATTTCTACCTACCTAGGTAGGTACAAATGTAATAGGATAAACTTGGAGCGGTAACACAAAGATCTGTGTTACAAATTGATTTGATCTGATTTGATACTATATATATATATATATTGAAGGTATGTATGTACTTACCTAGGTACCTAGGTATGTACATATGTACGGATATATATACGGTAAGCAGCACATACCAGTATTGGAGATTATTGCAGTATTCTGAACTCTAGACGATAAATGGATCAGTAGAATGTGTGATATCCGATCCAAAGATATCATAATCTCCAATCCTTGTGACTGATCAACAACTACTAATTTTGGTCCAAGTTTCCCCGTTCTACTGCCGGTTGCTACTTTTGTCGAAACCTGAGCTCTTCCGAAAGACTATGTTGTATAACCCTAATAGACCAGAGACCCCCTATGTTAAATGACCTCTCTTTACATACCTAGGCAGTACTTCCGTACTTCTGTCATAGACAACTGCATTAGATTATTCTCCCCTAATATGCCGGGAATATTTCCCAGCTATGACTTCATCGGCTCTTCCCGGAACACCCCTTACTGATGACAATCGCTTTCTCAAATCATTTCCCCCTTGGAGTTTTCTTTTTATTACTAAAATATGAGTTCCTTCGTTGATCCCACCTCTCTGCTAGTGTCTGCAGCAGTCCCGGCATTCAAGTGTCCGGCCGGGACCAAGATGCACATTCTGAACTTGGGCACCCTCCAAGAAGATGAATCATGGTTGGTTTGCCAATCGGAGGTCAAGTCGTGATCTTATTATAACCTTGCATAGGATCCTCCGAGGTAGCAATGCAAGCTCCTTGGACAACCTTAATCCAGTGAACAGACGTCGAGATTTAGTGCTCCTTTCCGCTCTTATCGAGTACCCGGGAGTTGGTCTCATTTTGTATGAGACGGGCTGTGCTGAGGATGTAGACGTGGGTTGTCAGATCGTATCACGATGTTCCTTGTGCATAACTAAACAAAATACAGAAATGGCCATCGCAAATCACGGATGCCTCTCCGCGAGTTGAGTACTCGGACAACCATAAGCTTCCGAACGCTATCAAGGCTACCGGAAACGACATTAAGGACGTAAAAGCAGTCATCATTGGCCATCTGCACTTTGACCATGCCGGGGGACTTGAGCATTTTGTGAACACAGATGTCCCAATCTATGTCCACGAAGAAGAGTTCAAGCACGCTTGCTGGGCGGTAGCAACTGGGGCAGACTTTGGCGTCTATCTAGGACAGTATATGCTGCTGGAAGAGCTGAAGTGGAACACGTTCACCGAGTCCCAACTTGACCTCTTCCAAGGCATAACCTTTCACCATTCACCTGGCCACACACCTGGACTATGCATTATGCAAGTCAATCTTGCCAATGATGGACCCTTCATTTGGACCTCGGACCAGTTTCACGTTGCAGAAAACTATGAGCTGGGTCATCCTCACGGAGGATTGGCTAGGGATCACAGTGCGTGGTATCGCAGTCTCAACATGATCCGCAGACTTCAAAGACTGTACAATGCAACGTTGGTCTTCGGTCATGACACGGAGGTGGCCTTCAAGCTCATAAATGCAAAACCATTTTATGACTGAAGGTCTACATTTCAAGCTTACTGTCAGCCTGCCACTTAATCAAATGAAGATCTTGTTGAATGCCAGCTCGTTTTAGCTTGACCCTGAATATAAGGGAATCAAAATTAGAGAAATAAATAAACTGGATAATGCTCGAACAGGTGTATGTCATTGAGTTTCCCTGAAGAAGCCGAACATTGACCTTCCCGAATAAGAAGGTGGGCCCAGTTAACAGCGTCGACCAACCACAAGCATTGATCTGAACCTTATTTGTTTATAAGCTGCCCAGGTGGGAAAGAGAAATAGAGACAAAAAAAGACATACTGTACTATCTAAGCTGATAGCCAATTCTGGTTTCATATCCTCTTGCCTAGTGCGATGAACCCATCCCGGTGATCTGAAGCCTGACATCCTCAGTCACGCCATCGGTCGAGACAAGCTGCGCTGCAGTTGCGCTTTCCTCGGGGAATATCTGAGCCGTCAAAGAAACTTCTCCTTGACCACCCAAGACCTCAACGCTAGACCAATCCACAAAGACCTGCAAGTTGATACGTTTATTCGCGCTCGCTGACAGTGGTGCATGATACAAGCTTGCAAAAGTCTTGTCGAAAGATACATCTCCTGAGTTTTGCCGATCCACAAACACCTCTTTGCTGGTAAAGTTGTACCCGATGAGTGTTTCCTGCTTGAAGTCGGAGCTAGCACGGATAGCAATCGCAAACGTAGATGACAGAGAATCATCGGAGTCATGATCAGCGAAGCTCAAGTCGATCTTGAAGGCCTTGCCTGGGGAGTCAAGGCTAGTTGCTCCTTCCGATACAGACTTCCAGGAATGTTTCGACGCGTTGTGGTCGGCAACAGTTCGCCAGCTCTGCTGTGGTTGTTGAAGGAGGGTGACCTTTTCATTAACCGTTTTCAAAGACAACCGACGGGGCACAGACATGGCACTTCGCCAAGGGCTTGTCGGGATCAGTGCACCATACTGCCAGTTGTTCATCCACGCGATCTGGATTACCTCCCCATCAGGAAGTCCGTTATAACTGGCGGCAGCATAAAAGTCCGGACCGAAATCCATCCAGTTGGCAGACTTGTTGTCTGGATAGATGTTATCGG
Source organism: Penicillium sp. CF05 (assembly GCA_002916455.1). NCBI lineage: Eukaryota > Fungi > Ascomycota > Eurotiomycetes > Eurotiales > Aspergillaceae > Penicillium > Penicillium sp. CF05. The sequence continues at coordinate 39,496 of PKQL01000179.1, forward strand.
GATCGGCCTTGAAAGTCGTGCCGTCGAAGTCGCCAATGAAGTATTGCGTGCCTGATCCGACTGTGCCAGGTGGGCCACCAGGGTTGAGTCCCAAAACCAATGCCCACTTCTTGGTTGATGGGTCTCCTTTGACGGGCATTTGGAACAGATTGGCACATTCCCATACGCCGCCGACGGCATTGTAAGGTCCGAATTCGCTGATGAAAGACCACTCTTTGAGGTTGTCGGAACTGAAGATGAGAATTTTGTGGATTGCTGCCACAACGGTGACGGATATCCATTTCTGTGTATCGTCATGCCAGAATACGAAGGGATCCCGGAAGTTTATGAATTCATCTTCGTAAGGAGAGGGCGGATTGTGGATTACGGGATTCTCGACATCATATGTTGTCCAGGTCTCGCCCTCGTCGAGACTGTAGGCGATTGACTGAGATTGCTGCTCTGCGCGAACATGCTTTCCGCTTGGCAGATCTTGAGCAACGGGATACTTTATAAAGAACGGCTGTCAGTCTCTATGGGTGATCCGGTGAAATAGTCAATCGTACCATAGAAGTATACATGGCGACCAAAGGAACCTTTCCGTCAACTCCGAACCCACTCGTGTTGTTCACATCTGCTACCGCACTTCCGGTGAAGTACATCTCCGTGACAGTATCGGGATACCCCCGAGCAAGCAGAGCAACCGGGCGCTCGTCCCAGTGGATCAGATCTCTACTCGTTGCATGACCCCATGACATATTGCCCCATTCGAGACCACCGGGGTTATATTGGAAGAAAAGATGGTAGGTACCATTGTGATACAACAGTCCACTAGGATCGTTCATCCAGTTTTCTTTAGGGGAGAAATGGTATTGAGGACGATAGGGTTCGGTATAGCCCAGGCCGGACACCGTCCCGGCGAGAAGGCCGAGGGCCATTGTGAGGAACATGACCATATTGGAATTTGATTAAATTCTTTATGCAAAGAAAACTTATTCTACTTCACCAGGAGATTTGTACAAAATTTATATATCTGACAAAATTGCCTCTTAAGTACTTACCCCCCATCCCACATTCCATACTTCTTGGCATTGCCCCATGGGGTCTCCACGTTCTGCAAATCTTCGGGGAAATACAAACTCTCATATCCCATATTATCCCATATTCTTGCTAGAGCAGCTAAATAATCGGCACGCCCCCGGAGCCAAGTCGCTGAAACTCGGAAGTAATCTCGGAGCTCAAAGACACCCTATGTCTTATTCGGGCCCTAATCTTCACACCCCGCCCATATCGCGGGGTATGTGCGAGGGAACTATGATGCGATTCAGTGGACTACAAAGTATTCGCTCCACTCCAATGAAGTAATAATGAGGGATTTCTGTCATCTACCAGGCCTCTCCGAGTCGGCGACTCCTCGATATTAGAAATCACAACTTGACCGAAGTCACTTGGCGCAATGCGATTGACAGGCATGGAATAATCCTGCCCCACAGTATTCTTGCAGACCGTTGATGTAATATTTCTCGCAGTGGCATTGGGATATTTTAAGGTTGTCCCAGTGTGCCCTTCAGGTCTGGAATGTAGGGCACGGATGCTGGGTTGAGGGCAGAAAGCTAGTGGCATGGACCGGAGTGGTGTCGTCCGCACTATCCTTCTGCGGCAATAGCTTGAGCCTGTCGTAGCTCTGCTTAATGTTTTCAAATATTGAGCCCATAATCGAGAATAAGTCTCCATTCTCCAATATAGCGTCATCACCAAGTGACATACTATTGAAGCGATTGCAGAATGCATCTAGAACGCAATCAAAGTCAACGGTAGTTCGCGCAACTCGAACATCCCAGTCACGAAGCTGGGGAATCCCCACTGTCAGTTTATAAATGATGAAGATAGCATATGTGATGCCAGACCACTCTGTGTAAGAAAGACTGCCGTATTCAGATGTTGAAATGGAGAGGAAATTCTGAGCAAGCTGTCCCGCCGATTTCAAACAGAGAAAGAGCACTTCCAATTGACTTTGAGACGTAAAAGATGAAGTTGTTGGATCTTTCAGAGAATCCGCCCTTTGTCGCATTTTCGTTACAGAGACATTGACAAGATCCATCTCGTAGACATGCATTACAGCAACCTCACAAGCCAGGCTCATCCCGTCTAGGGCACATTAGCATCGGTTGCATCGGTTCTTCGATCAAGTAAGCTTACTTGGTTGTTGCCATACGAGAGGAAGTGAGTGCTCCCACTGCTTAAATTCGGCTTGGAAGGATTGCACTTTCATTTCAAGATCTAGGCCATCCATGTGGTCACTTATAGTGTTACCAACAGTTGAAAGACTGCGGTGGTTCACCTCGGCCTTGTTTTGAAGCTGGACGAGGGGTAAAAGCAATGCGTCCGTTGGATACTCCAATTCTTGACCCAACGATCTCGCGCATTCAAGCATATAGCTTTGAAATGGGATACTATTTGGCTTCCTTGTGACCCAGCCGATGCTAATAACGGCTTTAATTAGTACGCTCTCCGTGGGCGATTAGAGGTTCATCAAGAAAATAGAATCCGAGGTGGAAGAGCCTTGTTCGGGGAACCACTTACGTCCTCGAAAGATAGAAGCATCCCAAGTATGCTCGGCGGGCTTCTCGGCTAAAAAATTCATCGTGGTTCGCTGAAGGTGCAGAGACTTTGTGATAATGTGTCAATCGAAGTCCTATCTTCCTATTCATTGCCTCGGCAGGTCTGAGGTTCAAGCCCATGTCACCAACCATGCCAATTGCGATATGAAGCAGTTGGTTGAACTGTTCTTTCTGGGGGATATAATAAAAGTGATACCTAATGTATTGGTTAGCATAGTCAAACCAAGAGTGTTAAATGGGCATAGTCTACTTACCAGGCCAAGTACACCAGGATCCCATTCAGGAGATCTAGGCTCCTTTCATTGTGAACCATAATGGCGTGGAGAGCACAGGTTCTAAATTTGTCACCAAGGGACTTTTGCAATTTCTTGTCCGAAGAGGTCGCTGCCGCCAATGCTGCCATCAGAACGAAAGGTCGTTCTTTACACATTGTCAACACAGTGGCGTGGCTGGGAACCATGAAAAATGGAAAATATGAGGTCATGGTGCGAAACCGACTGAGGAATCCATCAGCAGCATCAAGAGACAGACCGCATTCAAGCAGTAGCTCAGGGCACGATACGCCACTGATTTTAGGATAGCCATCCCACTTATAAAAAGGCCAATTGAGCGGGTTCAAATCTGTGCTGTTGGCATGGCTGCTACTGGGCGTGGAATCTTGTACCCCGTGGCTAGTAGACGAACTATAGGTAGACAAGCCATTTTCCAGAATCCGCACCTCACGCTGTGAAGGTCCTTGGCCGGAAATCTGTTGGGACTGGCTAGCGAAAGCAACCAGGCTATCGACCTTCGACTCCAGCGCACGAATTCGGGCCTTTGAGTTATACTTTTGCTTTTGCTGCCGTGTTTGCCGCGGTTGTCGCTCCAGAAATACACAAGTTCTTTTGGAGTTCACACACTTTAGACACGTGTCAGGTTGGGAGCTGGGGAGACAGCGGACTTTAAGCGAGCGGCATGTTTCACACGCTTGGGAGGCCTTGCTCTTGACCTTCCGACCCATTAAGTCTATTTCCTAATAGGCAAGAAAAGCAGGGGATGCCAATGTTGTGGGAGACCTAAGCTCAGCTCCGAGGGAAACGGCACTGAAAGCAGCAAAATGAGTCAAAAAGACTTCATACCCATCTGGTGGAGGCTGTTGGAGGTGAAGGACGGAACGGAACGTTCAGTTTGTGCCTCCGATCCGCGACTTGACTAAGCCGCAATTAAGCTCTCCGGGTCTGACCTCTCGACCAGTGGACCAGTGAGCGGATCCATGGATCGGAAGAAGTACAACTCTACCTCCGTTCCGCGATATATCAGAGTTGGAGATGGTTGAAGAATTATTGAGGTGGATCTTGTCTCTACGCATTTAAAGAGTCGGTATCATGGCCATTTTTTACTAGATTTTCCTCATCCCTCATCTCTACTACCATCATCCTCTGTCAACCAATTCACCCACCATGGCACCCATCCAGTTTGGTATTGTCATGATACCATTTCAACTCACTGACGTTGCAGGACCTGTGGATGTCCTATGCAGCTCCTCCGTTCCTTATCTAAGGGGATTCGGCAATCCCGGCATAGCTGAACGTGGTATCGATATCGAATTCCACTATATCGGTGAGGAAATGGAACCTGTAGTTCATGACTCAGGTTTCAGATCTCTGCCTACAACCACTATATCCACTTGTCCGAAGCTTGACTATCTTCTAATTGGTGGACCTTCGCCAAACTATCTCAAAGCGATCCCGCCGGCGATAGCAAGCTTTGTGTGCAAACGAGCCGATGAAGTCAAGATCGTATTCACCACTTGCACTGGTGGAATCTTTGCATCCGCGTTGGGTCTCCTGGATGGCCTGAACGCCACGACAAACCACGAAGCTATGGCACTTGCCAAGGAACTTGGACCAAATGTCAAGTGGACGGCAGAAAAGAATTGGGTCGTTGACGGTAAATTTTGGACTGCCGGTGGTGCATGCGCCGGCATGGACATGATGGCTCAATGGGTCATGGAGAATTACGGCAGGAACATAGCGGAAGCTGGATTTGCAGCTCTTGCTTACGAGCCGCGTGATGTGGATGGAAAGCAGGTCGTCTTAACAAGGCATCTTTCAAAGTGATCGAGTCGCAGTTTTCTAGAGAGCAAGCGAATCGGAATGTCAGAGTTGTGGCGAACACGTTGGGAGGTTCGGAATGCTAAAGCTATAATTAGCGTACTGTTCTTTCTTTTCCGCATTCTTAATGCATAAATTCACTGTATTGGAAGCGAGCCAAGCCTGGCATTCTATCCTTTACTACATAAATTGCATTAATGGTGATTCAAGGTTGTACCATAAAATACTACCAGCCCTGGGATAAAATATTCCACATGGCTCCTATTCAGCTTGGCAACTGGGATAATCTTCAGCACACACGTGCGGGATATCTCGGGTTACTCCGAGGCTAACGCAAGACCCGCATGCCACGATGTGACCTTTAGCAGCTCACTGCCTCATTTGGAAATAGGTCCCTCAGTAAGGAATAGTCTTGAGATATCCCAGCTATGCTGGCTGTCTCCGAGCATGTATTTAATAAGATACTAACACCACTCCAAGATGTCAAATCACTGCCGTAATCCTATAACATTCAAGCAAGCCTAACCATGCACTTAAAACTAGGGACTAGCTTGGCAGTCCTGGTCGCCAGCCATGTGACGGCTCTCTCGCAGATAACAGATGAACTCATGTTTGGTTAGATCCGAGCCGATGATAGTACTGAGGCTGGTAAGGCTATTGGGGCTACTGATTGGGGTAGCGCAAGTAGTGACCCTGTGTCGGTGTATGGTGTGTGCAAGGCCTCAGAGTGGTGACTACAAGGTTGGATGGAAAATCATGCATATCCATGTCCAATTGCTACCTATTATACAATCATCAAGTCTTTTAGGTCCATCTGGTCACTTCCCCTTTAATCCCATAATGGTACATACCCATGAAGCTCTGACTCATTGGCGTATCTCGTAGTTATTGCTCGACTTCGATTGGAATACCCTCGTCGTTCATCGGGACGCTGGAATTCTCCATCCCACTCCACTTGGGGAGACCATCATGACAATCTGTCATGCGTGAGTTGTAGAAGATATGACATCTAGCAGGATAATTAGTCTGAATTCATGGGGTAGTAGCACACCGCACATACCTCGGCTTAAAAACCGCCCTCTTCTCTCTTTGCTCCTGGCTAGATCCCTCGATCTCAATCAATTGAGGGAAGATCAAACACATATTCCGGCCTTCATCCATGATAGGTGTCCGACAATTGGCACAGGAGACCTTACTAGGCAACATATGTGTCTGATTTTGATGTGTAGTAGAGTAAAATGCAAGACCGCTCGCACCATTGGTGAATAACATATCGTGCTTGTGGAATATAGCCGACCACTGAACCGGAGCTCCGTGGGTAACCCGGCACACACGACAATGGCAGTACTTGGCATTGAGTGGTTTCTCTCGCTTCAAGAGGTAGGTGATCTCTCCGCAGAAACATTTTCCACGCCATTGGATTGAACTGAACTGTTCCCCGGATTTCACCTCGTATGGCGGGAGGTGCTTCCAGTGTTCTTCGGGGGTGGACTCTGAGGTGGTGTTGGTTTGTGCCGGACAGGGAAGAGGGTCGCTAAATTTGCGACTTATTTCAGTCATGATGTGTGATTTTGGGAGTATGTGGATTGAGGTGATGTGGTTGAAGTGGGTGTTTTGCTTCTGTTTCTGCCCAGGTCGAAATATATTAAGAACCACGATGATGTCAGTCCATGACCAATCATGTATAGATCCAATCCAGGATGAATTGGATGTCCATAGCTACCTCTATAGGTAGGTATCTACCTAGAACAATCCAATGAATGTCAGGAATTCCCCGAAAATGACGCTGTTGACTTGGTGATGTCATGTGAATTCTTTGAGTGTCACTTTTGAATTGTCCTTCTCTAAAATATTGGACCTGTAAAATGCCATTTCCATGTTGTCTTCAAATTTTTTTTAGAAGATCTTCACGATATAGCTAGATGTGATGGAAACCCACTGGACTGAAACGCCCCGGGGTGTTTCATGTTAGGGGCTGGGGCTGAAGGGGGCCACGAGACCCTGCATTAACGTGCTTTGTCCCTGTCATCTCCCCTCTTTTGACATTCACATTCTTCCACCTCCCAGTCAGAATGGGTCTTTTTGACAAGCTGCGACGAAGCTCACGACGAAGCTCACGGCGAAGTGACCGGGAAACCACTGACCCGCCATCGCCCCGCGTTAACGTGCCCGGCCGAGATTACACCCAACAGCTGCCTCAACCAGTATTGACACGCATTTTCTCCTATGTTTGTCCTCACACCGTTGACAACACATATGGCACCTCCGAGGAATCCGCCAGCGATGGCTGTATGC